>JAOTOM010003814.1:0-188821 GCA_034440615.1 Ashinkailepas kermadecensis
GACGAAAACAGTCCGGACATGGAAAATCATTCTGGGGTCCTAGCAATCGCTCCAAAAGAAACAAAAACGTGTTGGGCCCCCAAAGACGTCGAGGCCACTTAAAATTCGCGATAGGCATCCCAACTAATGAGGACAGGGTCTAAAATCGCACTTAGACTCAAAAACGTCGCACCGCTGCCCGTGGAAATCACACTGGGGGCCCAAAAAGAAGTCGTGCCGAAGCTCCACAAGTCGCAGCTGGCTTCCCAAAAATCAATTCCTACCCGGAATATCAATCTGCGGTCACGAAAAAATTGCGCCAAAGATTCCAAAAACGCGTCGGGCCCCGGATAAGAATCGCTTGGAGCACCGAAAAAAAAATCCACTGGAACCAGAAGAATTGTAACAGGGCCCAAAATTTCGCGCCGGAGGCCTACACAAAATAGAAGTCTACCACGAAAATCACAAAGGGACTCCATCGAGACCACCTTGAGCACCGAAAAATTTAGGAACGAGTCCGGAAAAGAAAGTTCTCCTAAGGGCCTGTCTGCTCTGAAGGGTGCCATTTGCTGAGAAAAAAATCGTTGAGCTGCCACAGTGGCATACCAAGGACACAAATCCATCCTGAAGAGGGGGACTCCCAAGAACCCAAGAATCGCGCCTTGGTCCCTAAAATGGTTCCGGAGCCCCACAAATTCGCATCGGGGCACCAAAATTAGCGGTCATAATAAATGGAGCGGGCACAAGAACTTGTACCGGGCCCGAAAGTTTGCGCTGGGAACATCAAAATCGCGCTGGGGCACAGATAAGTACAACGTGCCCCGCGAACTAGCGCCAAGCCCTAAACATCGCGATCGGGACCAAAAATTTATGTCGGTAGTCTCAACAATTCTGGTCGGGACATCAAAAATTCTCCTCGGACTCCAAAAAAATTGGCGTCGATGGCCCCAAATAAGCCCCCAAAAACGCATCGGATCCTGACAAGAATGAAGCCGTAACTCTCCAAAATATAGAGATTTCTTAAAAATAAATGTCCGAGCCAGGAAATCGCTCCTTAGCCCAAACGTACCACCAGATGCCTTAACAGGTGGCATACGGCACCGAAAACGTACCGGAGCTCGAAAATCGCGGCGGGACATAAAATGTCACCGGGGGCCCAAAAATCAGGCCGTGGCTGGACTTTACAATTCAGTCATCAAAATTGAGTCGAGCAAACAAAACTGGCATCGGATCCACCCGGAACCACGCGCCTGGGCCCAGAGAATAGCCAGACGGGACCCGATAAATTATACCGGATCCCACAATATCGTGCTGGGTCCCACAAATGTGAGCGAGGAACCCCAAATAAAAACAGCTGGACCTAAGAGAACAACTGGAGGACGGAAATCCACCGGGCCCTCGAAAGCGTACCGAGTCTGGGAAAAAGCGGCAGGGCCTTAAAACTATGCGTTGCAGCTCTAAACAACCACATCGGCAGCTAAAAACAAAACACAACGGGTCCCTCAAAGCACATCAGGCTTTGAGACCGCACTGGGGCCTCAAAAACAGGCTGGGGCCCTAAAAATCGACATGATCCTAGAAAAGGATAAAAAATACCGGGCACTAAATAAACACTTCGGAGTTTGCGAATACACGCCGATACCTACAAAAAATGTCGGTGGACAAAAAAGCAATGAAACAAAAAAAAGAGCTGGGGGTCACAAAATGTGCCAGGTCCCTAGCAAAAGTTGGCTGGAGCCCTACATCACATCCATAGACAAAAAAACGGAAAGGTCCAAAAAGAACACCTAACTAGAGCCTCAGCTCGGTAGCCAATCTGCGAGATTATCTAACTAAAGAGATGATGTGCATCAAAGCTCAGCGGTTATCCGGATTTCTTAACCACCAGAAAACGTGGGAAGAAGATAACTAATCGTCGAATTGCATTCAGGATGGGCACTCGTGGCTCTTAATCCGAACACGTTATGACTTTATGAGGTGCCGTGTGTTTTCACCTGTCAGCTATTTTGCACTGAATTGTTGGTCCCCAAAATAAGCGCATCCATTCCGTTTCAGCAGGGTGCCACATGATGTAGTTGTATCATTTCGTTTCAAGTGGCGGATATTCTAAGGTGCACGATGTGTACTACAGAGATGATTGAGGTGACTGATCACCTCATTGACCACCTGTTGGAGTTAGGCCATGAGGACGAACACCATACCATACATTTTAGCATACCATAATTTTCAGCCAGCGATCACCCGTCTTTCCTGTTTCTCATCCTCTCCAGCATCAGTGATGATACTTCTTTTGCCATGGGCCAGAAAGTAAGCTAGGTTCTTCCTTATTCTTTCTCCTCACCAACATCGGTGAACATTTACAACGGGGGAAATCTTAAAGACGTATTGTACTATATCATGGAAACTAGGGCACCGCACATACCCATTAGTGAGACTGTAATGAGCTTGCCACCCCCACCCGCCCCCACACACACTCACCATATAGCGGAAGTTGAAGAAATTTTGTTTGAACAGTAATACTAAGTGGTTTCACTCGCACCAGGAAGAGAAACCTACTATTACAAAAGAATCCATCGGTCGTGAAAAGAGTTCCAAGTCCAGCGAGAAGCATGAATTTGAAAGTACTTCTACCGCAATGATCGTTCTTTTCAGGACCACAAGTTGCTGTTTGCCATAGGCGCGCCCAGGGGCCTGCCCCGCCCCCTTAGCGGTGAAAGTTGTGTGTTCACTATTCAAATTATCGGGTTCTCTATCCAAAAGTGTTCAACCATGGTACTTTGTGAAATTCCTGGGTGCGCCCCTGCTGTTGACCCTGGCCAACTCACTTTTGAAACGTTCCTACACCTATGCAGACGACTCGTCCTCCGAGATAGAGTGAACCTACATAGATGATGTTCAGTAGAAAATAGAAACGAATAGTAGGTCCAAATGACATCAGTTTCAGATAGGGAATATTTTATCTAACTGGACGGAAGGAAAACTCAGAAAGGAAATAATAATAAATAACATTAAACCACGACAGCTAACATCCAGCCAACGACAACTGCACTCATCAATAGTTCAACTGGCAGCTATCTAGCCGTGACTTCGACCAGACGATCGTCATTTGCAGGAGAACCAAATATGTGCTCGCTGATGTCTTAAAAACGTCATATACTCCGAACTTCAGCCACTAATTGGCTGAATTTCTTTTTCGTGGTGCGTGCAAATCTGTGTCCCGTCTCCCGTGCACTATCGTCTGTGTTTTTGTCAGGGAGGGTGGAAGTAGGTATTATGCATATATATATATATATATATATATATATATATATATATATACATAAAAGTTACATCAAATTAAGTTAGATTGCATTGCGTGTAAAGAAAATTGTATAAAACCCAGGAGCATCTATGAGCCATTCTTCGCTGTATTAAACAAGTTAGATTGCTTTAGGTTTGGACAACCTAATGTGGTTAAGAGGGTTCTGCGAACCCTCTCAACCACATTTATAACCTAATGTGGCTGACAGGGGTCGGGGCATGCCTGACGTGGTACCGCCGGGAGCCCCGACGAAATTTCGAATTTTATGTGCGCGTTGTACTTTACCGACAATGTCGGATTTTACCAGGTTTTTACCTGGAGGGACACCTTCGCCTTCGGAAAAATTCGAGGGAGACGGGTACCACTTGGACCTCCCAGAAAGGCATCTCGAGTTAGAAGGAGGGTCATCTTCGCCCCTCCCCTTGGACCCGCCTTTGCAGCCTGCCCTCTCTGCCGACTATGGCTGGAGATCCCGGGTGTTATGAGGGGAGGGGTTCTATTCAACGTGACAATATGTGTTGAAAATAAGGACTTGGACCCCTCGCTTCGTGAGGGTTATCCAGCTCTGTTGGCGATGTTACTATTCCGTTTTATCGACTTGCTACGTAATGCCGGTTGTCCGACCCTTTTTACGTGGTAAATTTCCGTTGCAAATGCCTTCATTTTACACAGCGACAATTACTAAACGGAAAATTGCTAAACGGCATCATAAACGAATAAAGAAAGAACGGCGAAGTTATTTGATCAATTATGTTTCGTTAAACGGAGATGCCAACCATCCGCAATCGTTGAACATTTGGAAAAAAGCAAACGCGGAATACGTGCCCCGGACTTCAACAGGTACACGGCCTGAAACCAATATCTTGCCTGCGTACCAGGTTTGTCGAAAGCGTACCAAGTTGGCACGATCGTATCATAGTGGCAACGCTGGAGAAAAAGGAACGGACGGAACATGCTAGTTTTTTAACCAAAAATTGTAAGTCTTCAAATACAAATTATGTTCAATGAAAATAAGCTTGTATTTGCACTATCAGTTCATACCCCAAATAACGAACCATTCCCTATCCATAATCAACAGAAAATGTCCGTTAAAAAATAAACATACTTGACGTCATGCTAGCCACTAACTTTTATACAGTATATCAGGTTATTATACCAGATATGCCAAACATGAGCACATTTCCGCTATAAAACCGGCTCCTGTTGGTGGTGTCCCTTCTCCACGACAGTATGGCAATATACCCTTGTCTACTGTTGGTGGTGTCAATGATCCACGACAGTGTGGCAAATGGCGGTTGGGCTCATGCTGCAGCTAGATTATTGGATTAAAGTACCTACTGCCGGCCATGGCACCTTATAAATATCAGATATACAGTCTCCGAGCAGCAGCGCCCGCGTGTGGCTGCGTCTCCGCCGAGCAGCAGCGCGCGCGTGCGGCTGCGTCTCCGAGCAGCAGCAGCAGCGCCGCGTGTGGCTGCGTCTCGAGCAGCGCCCGCGTGTGGCTGCGTCTCCGCAGAGCAGCAGCGCGCGCGTGCGGCTGCGTCTCCGAGCAGCAGCGCCCGCGTGTGGCTGCGTCTCCGAGCAGCAGCGCCCGCGTGTGGCTGCGTCTCCGAGCAACAGCGCGCGCGTGCGGCTGCGTCTCCGAGCAGCAGCAGCAGCGCCCGCGTGTGGCTGTGTCTCCGAGTAGCAGCGCCCGCGTGTGGCTGCGTCTCCGAGCAGCAGCGCCCGCGTGTGGCTGCGCTTCCGAACAGCAGCGCCCGCGTGTGGCTGCGTCTCCGAGCAGCAGCAGCAGCGCCGCGTGTGGCTGCGTCTCCGAGCAGCAGCGCCCGCGTGTGGCTGCGTCTCCGCCGAGCAGCAGCGCGCGCGTGCGGCTGCGTCTCCGAGCAGCAGCGCCCGCGTGTGGCTGCGTCTCCAGCAGCAGCGCCCGCGTATGGCTGCGTCTCCGAGCAGCAGCGCGCGCGTGCGGCTGCGTCTCCGAGCAGCAGCAGCAGCGCCCGCGTGTGGCTGCGTCTCCGAGCAGCAGCGCCCGCGTGTGGCTGCGTCTCCGAGCAGCAGCGCCCACGTGTGGCTGCGTCTCCGAGCAGCAGCGCCCGCGTGTCTGCCCTGCTGGCAATCACCGCTTTCGCATCCTACATATTTTACTCGCTTTTAGCCTTGGTTTGTCAGAAGTGTGAACAAAACGATTGAATGTGCACTTTAGAATGCAGTTACCGAATAATAAGGTGTCGACGTGAGCAGAGAGTGAATCAGGAAGCCGCCACGATGCGTCGTGACCTCGCCAGATGCCTAGTGTGGCCTAGTGCGTCCTAGTGATGCCTAGTGGCCTAGTGTGACCTCACTAGATGCCTAGTGCGTCGTGACCTCGCCAGATACCTGGTGCTGCTGGCGGTGGTTCGGGTGTCAGCGCATGCCAAACCGACTGGTACACTTCTCTGGCCATCAACTGGCCAGGGCTGACAGACCGAACGGCCGAGGACATGGAGGTGTGCGACTTGTTGGAACCCAGTCAATGCTTTGCTGTGATCGGACATGAAACGTTGGTCACCACATTAGAACATCATGCAATTGAGGGCACTTTCAGACTTGCCCTTCTGTGCAATTGAGAGGTTTCGGACTTGCCCTTGTGTGCAATTGAGAGGTTTCGGACTTGCCCTTGTGTGCAATTGAGAGGTTTCGGACTTACCCTTCTGAACACGTTGGACGGGTGCGGATGGATAAGCCGCTGGGCGAGTCGCACGGGAACCGAGCTCCGGAAGACGGACAGCCCCGTCTGCACTAAGAAAACAAAACCAGTGGGGTGTTTTTAGGGACCTCCCTTGGTCGTTTGCTCTACACTATTTTATCTGATAATTAAAGTCTTTACACACAGTGGCGTCAACATTACACAGCAAGCTAACGATACCCAGCTCATTGTTTCTGGAAAAAAATGAAACGGCCGATCTCATTCGGCGGATGGAAACGGTCCTTGAAATTGTGTACGGATGGTTTAGTCAAAAAGATACCGAAATGAACCCCGACAAAACAGCCTATAGTTCTTGGCACTCGACAAATATCACGCAACCTTCCAGAAATCACCTTGGATGCATCAAACGGCTCAATCATACGTGGATGTGAACGTGTAAAAAACTTGGGTGTAATCACTGATCGCAGCCGCTCATATAATCCACATTTTGGTCAGTTGGTTTCGAGATGCACCGGCATGCGTATGGGGCTTACTGTTGGACATATTACCCCCGTGTTTTACTTCCTCCGATTGTCAAACCCTGGTTCTGTCATATATCAAATATTACATGTCGGTGCATGGAAACACATCTGCTGAATGTGTGTCAACGTGCAAAATCTTATTAGCTTTGCCGCCGGTGCAGTTTCGGGGCGATGTCGGCGCGACCGGGTGCGTGACGTCACATGCGAGTTGGGGTGGATATCGACTCGTGGCCTAGCCGAGTATCATTCGCTTCACCTAATAAATCGGGTCATGACTTTAGGTCAGCCATATGAGCTCGCACAAGTACAATTTCGTGAATCTGTGAGAATGTAATACGCGTCAAGACTGACACATTCCAAATGTCCGACCGGAGTCGGAGAGGCGGATATTAATATACCGAACTGCGGAACACTTTTAACAAATTGCTAAACGATATTCATCGGTGCAATATGGCAATGTACAATGTACAAAAATAGTCTTAAGCATATTTTTAGATCCGGATTATAAATTGTGTGCTATAAAGTGTAGGTATACATGTATATATTTGTGGATACCTTTCAAATAGGGTGGACGATTTTTTCGTATGGAAAATCTTGTTTTTAAGTTTTAATTAGTGGTGGATGGGTGAGATTTATATTAAGTAGGTGTGCACGGTACAGGCCCCTCTAAGCAGGCATGGATGAAGTTGGAAAATTATTGGTAGGGCACTCGATCAACGTGTGTGTTACGCGGGGTCGAGTGAATAATGCTGCATGGATAAGGTAAATAGGCTTTGATGGGTGTGTGAGATGTTGATGGATGGTTTCTTTGGAATTTGGGATATGGTGTTGGTCGGGGTGATGAGTGTCTTTTTGTCAGGGTTATGGGATCTTCCCTTTACATACTTAACCTGGATGCCTTGTGGCTCGTATTAAGTCTCAACACTTTATGACACACACACACACACACACACACACACACACACAAATACTTTGGTTGGTTATTGGTTTTACGACACGTCGACCGTTGAGTCATATAGCGTCGCCAATCTCTCATGCCGATTGGTCGCGGACGAAGAGTAGCGACAGGTGAGATTCGAACCCGCAATCTTTCGATTGTGAGACGAGCATCTAACCCCTAGACCACCCGTCCCCCACACAAATACTTTATGACTTTACACACTTCCGGAATGTTAACAGGTGTGTGAATGTGAGCTGTTCCCCCTTTTGTGCTATGATAGCCTTGCTTTTTATCTGATGACTCGAGCGCATGAATACCATATATTTGTAGATGCTTTATAAAATGTACATACATACTAGATGGAAGGGACTGGAGAAAAAAAAGAAAGAATGAAAGAAAGAAAGAAAGAAAGAAAGAAAGAAAGAGAGACGGAAAGACGGAAAGACGGAAAGAGAGAGAAAGAGAGAGAAAGAGAGAGAAAGAGAGAGAAAGAGAGAGAAAGAGAGAGAAAGAGAGAGAAATAGAGAGAAAGAGAGAGAAAGAGAGAGAAAGAGAGAGAAAGAGAGAGAAAGAGAGAGAAAGAGAGAGAAAGAGAGAGAAAGAGAGAGAGAGAGAGAGAGAGAGAGAGAAAGAGAGAGAGAGAGAGAGAGAGAGAGAGAGAGAGAGAGAGAGAGAGAGAGAGAGAGAGAGAGAGAGAGAGAGAGAGAGAGAGAGAGAGAGAGAGAGAGAGAGAGAGAGAGAGAGAGAGAGAGAGAGAGAGAGAGAGAGAGAGAGAGAGAGAGAGAGAGAGAGAGAGAGAGAGAGAGAGAGAGAGAGAGAGAGAGAGAGAGAGAGAGAGAGAGAGAGAGAGAGAGAGAGAGAGAGAGAGAGAGAGAGAGAGAGAGAGAGAGAGAGAGAGAGAGAGAGAGAGAGAGAGAGAGAGAGAGAGAGAGAGAGAGAGAGAGAGAGAGAGAGAGAGAGAGAGAGAGAGAGAGAGAGAGAGAGAGAGAGAGAGAGAGAGAGAGAGAGAGAGAGAGAGAGAGAGAGAGAGAGAGAGAGAGAGAGAGAGAGAGAGAGAGAGAGAGAGAGAGAGAGAGAGAGAGAGAGAGAGAGAGAGAGAGAGAGAGAGAGAGAGAGAGAGAGAGAGAGAGAGAGAGAGAGAGAGAGATATATAGAGAGAGATATATATAGATATATAGAGAGAGATATATATAGAGAGATATATATATATATAGATATATATATATATATATAGAGAGATATATATATATATATATATATATATATATATATATAGAGAGAGAGAGAGAGAGAGAGAGAGAGAGAGAGAGAGAGAGAGAGAGAGAGAGAGAGAGAGAGAGAGAGAGAGAGAGAGAGAGAGAGAGAGAGAGAGAGAGAGAGAGAGAGAGAGAGAGAGAGAGAGAGAGAGAGAGAGAGAGAGAGAGAGAGAGAGAGAGAGAGAGAGAGAGAGAGAGAGAGAGAGAGAGAGAGAGAGAGAGAGAGAGAGAGAGAGAGAGAGAGAGAGAGAGAGAGAGAGAGCGGTTGCGGAGACAGGGTGCGGACGCATGAAATTACCCTTTGGTTGCAGGTCGGTTATAATGCGTGGGCGGAGTTTCCTATCATTAGGACAAACTAAAGTGTAGGGCAAGCGTAATGGACCCGTGAAGAGAACGTTTTTGCCACCCGATCTCAGGCGATTCCGCCATACAGCTCACGTGATATCTATCAGCAGCCAGCGCTGTGCCTACCGCCAGTTACCACGCATCGACAGTGCCAGCATCTATAAGGCCCCTGACCTATCACACTTGCAACAACACTGCAGTAACACTGCTACAACTGTAGCAGCACTGCTACAACTGTAGCAGCACTGCTACAACTGTAACAGCACTGCTACAACTGCAGCAGCACTTCCACAACTGTAGCAGCACTGCCACAGCTGTACCTACGTGTACTTCTGAGTACATAACTGCCACAACTGTGTAGCGTTCCCCAACGCTACACTATGTACCAGCCCCACCATATCCCGCTACCATATATCGCTACCATATCTCGCTACCATATCCCACCACGGTATCCCACTACCATATCCCACTACCATATCCCACTACTATATCCCACTTGCTTGGCCGGACATCGGCCGGAGGAGCGCCCGGCCGTGAAGCGCTGATCACAGCGCCACCTTTCTATACATAGCGCCGACTACCAGACCGGGCCAGTAAAAGATGGCGCTGCTGACAAGTCCGCATGGACTATCACCTCGTTTTAGGAAGCACAGCGATCTCCAAATATCAAGGATGGAAAACAGATTATTTCGTGAACAAATCGTCACAGACAATCAAAAGGTTTTTCTTTGCTAGAGATAAATTGAAGCTCTCACAGGTAGCAGGAAAATGGACAAGAAAAATAACTTGGTGGCGACAGATATCATGTCAAGTGGCGGACGTCTTGAGGGAACAGTGTGCATTGTGTAAGCGAAAGCAAATGGCGTCGACGGGCGTCCGTTATGCCGTACGGACTTAGCGGCGGTAGACGTGGTGACCTCAGCGCCATCTGTCGAACAAACCCCTTCCACAGAGGACGCTCTTTACCGGGTGGAAGCAACAGCCGTTAGCGTTGCCAATGCTGTCACGTTGAATACTACAGCCAGTGAGTTCGGGGGCGTTGATTAATAACAATTATTGAGGTGGGACAATACATGGAGACAATGTGCGGGTTCAAATATATTTGGGGCAGACTCCATAGGGTACCATGCTAAAAATTGAAATAAATTTTTGGGAAAAGCCAACGTTGAGGGGATACCTGCCCCTTAATAGTTAACACACATCTTTCAGCGCCAAGCTGGGGGGGGGCTGGACGCGCCTGTGGCTAACAGCAACATGTGGTTCTGAAAAGGAACTATCATCGCAGTATATATGTACTTTGAATTTCCCACTTTTCGCTGGACTTGGAACTCTTTTCACGGATGATGGATTATTTTGTAATAATAGGTTTATCTTCCTGGTGCGAGTGAAACAATTAGTATCACTGTTCAAACAAAATGTCTTCAACTTCCGCTATGTGCGTGTGTGGAGAGGGGTGCAAGCTCATTTCAGCCTCACTATAATGGGTATATGGTGTGCCCTAGTTTCCATGATTTAGTAGTATACGTCTTTAAGATGCCCTCCGTTATAAATGTTAACCGATGTTGGTGAGGAGAAAGAATAAGCAAGAACGTAGCTTACTTGCTGGCCCATGGCCAAAGACGTTTCATGATTGATGCTGGAGAGGATGAGAAGCAGAAAAGACGGGTGATCGCTGGTTGAAAATGCTTTGATCCAGTGTGTGGCAGACCAGGATTGGCATGCTGACAGACTGGGGCAACGAAAACACAATAAATAAAAATACATGGTCGTCCTCAGGGCCTAACTCCAACACAGGTGATCAGTCACCTCAATCATCTCTGCAGCACACCTGGTGCATCTTAGAATATCCGCAACTTGAAACGAAATGCTATAACTACATCATGTGACACCCGGCTGAAACGGAGTGTAAACGCTTATTTTGGGGGCCAGCAATTCAGTGCGAAATTGCTGACAGGTGACAACACACGGCACCTCATAAAGTCATAAAGTGTTCAGACTGAAGAGCCACAAGGACCCATCCTGAATTAAATTCGATGTTTCCTTCTATTCTTCCCACGTTTTCTGGTAGCTAAGAAATCAGGATACCCGCTGAGCTTTGATTCACCTCATCTCTTTGGTTAAATACGCTCCCAGATTGGTTGCCGAACAGAGGCCCTAGTTACGTGTTTTTTTGTGAACCCTTTGCGTTTCCTTCGTCTACGGATGTATTTTAGGGTTCCAATCAATTTTTGTAATGGGCCAGGCACATTTTTGCGACCCCGGCTTTTTTTTAGTTGTGTTGCTATTGTTGTGCACCAGCAATATTTATTAGGGATGGGCGCGTTTTCGCGGACCTTGCCGTGTTTATTTAGTGCCCGGTCGTTTTGTTCCTTTTCTAGGACCATGTCGATTTGTGAGGGCCCCAGCCTGTTTTTGAAGCCCCCATGTGGTCTCAGGCCCCGGTGTGCTTTGAGTCCCCGTTGTGCTTTTTTAAGCTCCCGGAGTGTTTATTTAGTGTTGCAACGCATGTTGTAAGGCCCTGCCGCCTTTTGCCAGACTCTGTACGCTTTGGAGGGCCCGATGCATTTTCGACCTCTTAGGGTCCCGCTGTATTTAGTTGGGGTTCCTCGCTCACATTTGTGGGACCACAGCACGACATTTGGGGCTCCGGTATAATTTCTCGGGGTCCCGGCACGACTTTTCGGGCCCACGCGCGTGGTCCCGGGAGAACAGACGCCAGTTTTCTGGGATCGTCGCACTTTTTGATGACCTCTGAATTATGCAAAGTCAGAGCCACGGCCTGATTTTTCGGGCCCCCGGCAACATTTTTTTGTCCCGCCGCGATTTCTCTAGCTCCGATACGTTTTTTCGGTGCCGTACGCGATTTTTAAAGGCATTTGGTGGCACTGGCGGATCTAGCCCACCGGTTTGGGGGGGGGGGCCAACTTTCGGTTTTCGGCGTCAGCCCCTCCCCTCCCCCTCCCCCAGTGGCGTACCTAGGAATTACATCGGGGGAGGGGTCGAACGGATTTGGAGGGTGCCCCTTCTCCCGCTATTTTTGGTTAAAAGCACCGGATTTCGATCACTATTTAGCAAAGGGGCCCATTTGAAGAAGGAAAAAAAATTGACAACATAATTTCCTGTGTATGGCGCCCTAGCCTACCTCCACCGTTTCTATGTTATCGGATTTGTGTTCTTGTTTACCAAAACGTTCACGTTCTCGTTCAACGTATTGTACCACGTCAACGTTCGTGCACGTGTACACACTGGCGGATCCGATTTTGTCAACTCTTGCTGTAAGCAGAACTTAGAGCATGGAACCCTCGATGTGTGTTAGAATCTACTATGCTACCATACTGGCTTCAAAACAATTTTTTTTTTAAACTTTAAAATTGGAGATTCTTTCATCCAGACGCTATTTTTTTACCTCGGCAAAGGTTACTGCATTTTAATTTAGTTGACTTCTGTTGGTTTCGGGGGGCCAAAAGACACTATGACCCCCCTTTTAAGCGCTTCGGGGGAGGGGGCCATGGTCGGAATGGCCCCTCCCTGGATCCGCCAGTGTAAATACATATCTCCTCTTGCTATTCTTCTTGAAAAAATGAGTCAATGTAGCCTGTCTCTTCATCTTAGCAACCCCAACACCAACATACGAAACATGCTGCTCAACTGGGCTCAACTGGTCATTCGCACAAAACATCCTGTTCAAATTCCGCTTTCGAAACCTGGCTCACTGGGTCCGCTTGCCCGTTACTGGCTAAACAAACTCCATGAACCTAACTGACGAAGGAATAATGAAACTGCTGATTTCGTCATCTCTTGCTGTAAGCAGAACTTCAACAGCATAGAACCCTCGATGTGTCAGAATCTACTATGCTACCATATTGTGCTTCCAAACAAGTATAACAAAATACATGTAAAATTGGAGATTATTTCACCCGGAACGTTATTTTTTAACCTCAGCAAAGGTTACTGCATTTTAATTCAGTTTACTTTTGTTGGTTTGGGGGGGGCCAAAAGACACTATGGCCCCCCTTTGAAGCGCTTGGGGGGAGGGGGCATGGCCGGAATGCCCCCCCTGGATCCGCCATTTTTTGGTGCCTGCTGTATTTATTTAGAACCCGTAATTCTGGGGGCCTGATGCGAATTTATGCGGCCCCAAAACCATTTTTAGGGACCACGGCGCGATTCTTCGGGAGCCTACCCCTTCAAGAGGAGGGGGGGGGGGCATTTGCTTCTTTGGTATGCCACTGCGGCTGCTCAACGAGTTTTGTTTTCAGGCGATGGCCTCCTCCAGAGTAGGAAATCTCCTTCCCAGAACTTTCCTTCGGGGCCTGTTCTGAATTTTTCGGTGCTCGGGTCCACTGGATGGAGTCCCTTTGTGATTTGTTTGGGTCGACTTTTATTTATTGCAAGGCTCCTGCGCTATATTGTTAGGCCCCGGTACGATTTTTCGGGCTCCGGTGCATTTATTTCGGTGCCCAACGCGCTTCTTGTCCGGGTCCTACGCGTTTTGGGGGTCTTTGACGCAATTTTTGTGGCCGCAAAGTAACATTTCGGGTAGGAATTGATTTTGGGAAGCCAGCTCCGACTTGTGGGGCTCCAGCGCGAACCTTTGAAGCCCCCAGCGTGATCTTCAGGGGTCTAGCCCATCTTTTTGCGGCCCTCATCGTGATTTTCAAGGACCACGGCACGACGTTTTTGTGCTCCGAGCATGATTTTCAGGGTTCCCGGTCCGACTTTTTGGGGGCCCCAGCGCGATTATCAGGGCCTCGGCCCGACCTTTTGGGACTCAACGTGACTTTGAGGGCCCAGCCAGTCTTTTTAGGGCCGAGCGTGATATTCGGGGACCCCGGCCCGACCTTTGGAGGCTTTAGCGTGAGTTTCGGGGGCATTGGCGCCACTTTTCGGAATCAGGGCGCGACTTTTTGAGGGACCAATGGTATTTTCAGGGGCCCGGTCCAACTTTTTTTAACCCCCAGCGTAATTTTTTAGGGTCCCGGAACGATTTTTGGGACCCCAGCGTCATTTTCAGGGGCCCCAGCGCGACTTTTTTGGGGGCCCAATGTGATTTTTATAGGCCCCGGTGCGATTGTTGGGGGCACCAGCAGGATTTTTAGGGAGCCTGGCGCTATTTTTCCGAACTCCGGCACGATACTTGGGGGCCCACAACCTATCGGGGGGACTGCCCCAATGCCCCTTCGGTACGCCACTGCGCATGACCCAATGATTGTATAGCTTAACAATGACGTCTATAGAGTACATCGCACAAAATCGAGTTTCCTATGCCCATTTAACTGCTTGCACCACAAGTAGTGTTTATAAATATACACTCTGCAATTGGCCTAAATTCATTCTATTACATTTGGGGTTATTAAATCTCAGCCTGCACCTACACATCACTGGACGATGAAAAGCCTTGATATTAGTATCCGTTGTAATTCGGTATTTTAGTACTTTTAATCCAAATGTCTTCATTGGATGGATTCTGGAATCAGAGTCTTTGCTGAGCAGAGATTGTTACATAGACCATGAGCCCACCATCCTACCGAACCATTTCTGTTGAACGACATATTTGAATGCAATGTTTAACGTGCTGTCAATGTCACTACGCAGTTACCCAGCTGAATATCCACTCGGGTCAGTTGCCATGTTCGTCATGTGCCTTCTCAGGTCACATGACAAGCACCACTCGTCACGTCATCACTCTTCGTATCACTCCTCATGTGTCCTTGTCAGGACGCATCACTAGCGCCTAATCCTCTCGGGGGATTCTGAGATTCTGAGAGGCGTATTATAACACTTGAAGATGTTATAATAGGGTGTGGGCTTCATTATTGTATCTATGCTACCATAATACATGATGGAAAGAAGTATTTCGCTATGTTGGATGCCAGCACCGATAATACCCAGACACCTCACTCAAAAGGTTGGATATCTGTGTTCTGTGCCCAACTGTGAAAATAAATTGAAATGTGAACATTCTTGCGTTCTATTCCATACTGCAGTCATGCAGTGGATGTATCATGGCAGTAATTTGTATGCTTCAATAATCGAAACGCATGTAAATGTTAAAGTATATGGCAGCTGGGACCAATGCCATATCTAATACATGGCTATGCAATATCAAGGCAAGACACTCGCACTTGCAAATTGTATGTCCTACCTTGATTGTGTTATGCTACTGCCTATTTATTAGTATTTTCTACTGTAGATAATATTAATGAAATCGATGTTAAATGTTAAAAGTCCAAGAACCACAGTGAAGCTTTATTTTGAAGTATTTTGGTACTGGCTGGCAGATTATCTGCTTTATATTCTTTTCATAACATAATATAAGGTGCGAATATCCATACATATGCTACATTACATTAACTCCTAAATTAGTTGCGTTGTTGGTGTTATTATGTGATGTGAGCAACTTTTACGTAGTTATGGATTGCAGGAAGATTTCCACATATTCAAATGTGTGCATACTGTTTTTTAAGGAAAATTCAACGTCTCAAAAGTGGGGGGCAGCTACCATTGTTGGCCCTCCCACTTTGAAAAGTGGGTGGGCCATCGCCCCTTGGCCCACCTGTTCCTACGCCTACGCTCAAAAGTATACAACATCACACATGAGTGAGGTAATGTGGATTTACCTTCATTTCAGACGCAACAGCAGCTCCCTTGGAAATTCTTACACTTTGTAACGTAGTTATGTGGTCTAACTCTGATCTCGCTTTGTTTGTGTAGAGTTCTAGCAACGTGTGTCCGCCGTCCTCCAGACACGTCCATGAGTGTGGGAAGCCTCTAAAACGCGGCGATGCAATTATATCCATAGGACTGGCGATGGCCAGGACAGCTTGGTATGGCGTGGCTACGGTCGTTCCTATGGCGTGGCTACGGTCGTTCCTATGGCGTGGCTACGGTCGTTCCTATGGCGTGGCTACGGCCGTTCCTATGGCGTGGCTATGGCCGTTCCTATGGCGTGGCTACGGCCGTTCCTATGGCGTGGCTATGGCCGTTCCTATGGCGTGGCTACGGCCGTTCCTATGGCGTGGCTACGGCCGTTCCTATGGCGTGGCTATGGTCTATGGCGTGGCTACGGCCGTTCCTATGGCGTGGCTACGGCCGTTCCTATGGCGTGGCTACGGCCGTTTCCTATGGCGTGGCTACGGCCGTTCCTATGGCGTGGCTACGGTGGGCTACGGCCGTTCCTATGGCGTGGCTCGGCCGTTCCTATGGCGTGGCTACGGCCGTTCTATGGCGTGGCTACGGCCGTTCTATGGCGTGGCTACGGCCGTTCTATGGCGTGGCTACGGCCGTTCTATGGCGTGGCTACGGCCGTTCCTATGGCGTGGCTATGCCTTCTATGGCGTGGCTACGGCCGTTCCTATGGCGTGGCTACGGCCGTTCCTATGGCGTGGCTATGGCCGTTCCTATGGCGTGGCTATGGCCGTTCCTATGGCGTGGCTACGGCCGTTCCTATGGCGTGGCTACGGCCGTTCCTATGGCGTGGCTACGGCCGTTCCTATGGCGTGGCTACGGCCGTTCCTATGGCGTGGCTACGGCCGTTCCTATGGCGTGGCTACGGCCGTTCCTATGGCGTGGCTACGGCCGTTCCTATGGCGTGGCTACGGCCGTTCCTATGGCGTGGCTACGGCCGTTCCTATGCCCAAAGGGATCTGCCGGCCACGCGCGTTAGTCTCGCAAAAGGAGACACGGGAGGTGGGGGAGGGGAGGGCTAAGCCGGTTTCGGTAAAATGGCAAATTGGGGCATCCTGACATCCAAACTAGCTTTAGCCCGCTTTTTCACCTAACCGAGAGTTAAAATCCAGACCGTTCGAATGTAAAGGAACAGTTTGTTTGAGACATCACCTAGCCTCATATATTTACCGCAGGCCAACTGGTGATGACTTTGGTCAATTCATACAAGGCAAAGTGCTACTACCGGGAACTTAATGTTGAAGATTGTTTTTTTTCGGTAGCGGTACATGTGCGGTACCGGTTACTGTTTTGAGATTCCACACCCTACTGACGTTCGTAGGAAAACAATCAGTCACAATCTCTTGGAGTTGTACTATATCTTTTGATAACATTCCCGACAACTGTTCTAGCAGCACCACACCTTCAACTCCTGCAGGGCAATCAGCTCTGCTTTGGTGTTCTGAATTATTTTCTGATGTGTTGCCGCTGAATCACGTCATCAAGAAAAACATCGTATCTCCGAGCACTGCCTTGAGCATCATGTTAAGAAGCATGAATACCCATTTTAAGCTCATTACAATCGCATTACAGCACATTTTGACTATTTTGTGATGTGATTACGATAAGCTCAAAAGCAGTACTCGCTACTCAGCATCCTCGCTATTCAAGGAAAAGTTTGCACATCAATCGCTGATATCCACGGGAGCGGACGCAGACTTTGGTCGTACGCAAATGTTCCACTCTCATCTTGGAATTCGTGAACCGAAGACATCTTTCTACATTTGTATGCCCATGATCTCAGCAGCGCAACTGCGGAAGAAAAAAAGCAGGCCAATCGATGCTCTTTCCGAAATGCGTGGAGGTTCAAGCACATGTACCAGACGTACCAGACATACCTTATCGATGCACCATGGCCGGAGCATATGTGGAATAAATGCCCCGTATGTTACGTCCTGCATAATCAATTGACATCCAATACTACAAACATAAGCATTAGGAACTTTTGCAAGATATCCTAGGAAAGGGGAATATGGTTGTAAGCTGCATTCAGTGACAACACATCCGCAACCTGACATTGAACGCATCTGCTGGCAAGCTTGCGATGGCATAGATGCCAGGAATCGAGAATGGTGAGACAGGTAACGGTTACTACAGTTGCACGTCGTGAAGCTTCCAGGAGCGGTGCGGGACATTCTTAAGATTTAAAAATAGTGAGCAACATAGAATAAGCAGTTCAGCTTCAATAATACATAACCTCAAATGCGCTTTATCTCTCAACTATGGGTGCCACTTTATGAAGTCGGTTGGGGAGGGGGAGGGCAAGTTACTTTTTTGATGAACAAAGCTTTCCCGAAAACCATTTGTAACTGGTGTACGCTCATGGGCCCCATGGTTAAGCCTCAGCCTGATTGAGGGTGGGAAAATAAATATTTGTGGGGGCCGGCGGCCCCCTTATCATATCCAAAGTGGCACCCCTGCCCTCAACCAATACACTTATTTATTGTGAGCTGTCTAGATTATGTTAATTATTAAACTTGGCACCCTGCATTACTCTAACGCCCCAATTTCTTATGCTGTCGTCTGTCATCTTCTATCTTACCTTGCTTGCCTGATACCGGATGCAACATCAGCCAGAATATCATTTTTCTTCAACGTAACTTCGCTAGCAGATGACACTGCCTCCGCTAAAGAAAAAAGTATGTGTGGAAGGAACTCAATTTCCCACTCTAGAGAACCTCTAGTGAAGCTCGTGAACAGTCAACTCATCCTTCATGCCACAAAATCTCGGCAACTGCCACCACTCGACCTTCAGACAAGTTCCAGGTGACGCCCTCTAAGCCGGTTCCTCCCACGTCAAACAAAACCCTCGAAATGCCCAATACCATCGAAAGTGTCCATGGATCAGCCACTTCCATCCATAGTCTCCTACTTTGTCTTTGACACACTTCCCTGGTGTCCCCCTGAATCAGCACTTTCACCACCCATGAAAGCTCCCTGATGACGCATATGGATCAGCACCTCATCCTTTCAGACACACACTACTGGAAACAGCTTTGAATCAACACCTCCAGACTGTTGAGACAGATCCCTCATGATACCAATGAATTGGTCCATAATTTGCACCTTCATCTCCATCACCCCACCCCCTTTCGCCGGAGAGATCCAGCGTTGTGACTGACTCGGCACCCATTTGCTTCGGTGCACACGGCTGGCGAAGCTGCAGTCGGCTGGCTACATTGCCGACATTGGAGGAAGGAACGTTTGATCCCATCCCTCCTGCCTCCCCACTAACTGAACAGACATTTCTTGAAGCGATGCAGCGAGAGCTTTCAGTCAGTACCTACCCTGACAGGCTCATTTTTTCCAAAGTGAACTAGACATCCGTCTCCCCACCTATGCAAACACATACACAATCGTTCTCAAGGAGCGTCGTTCCTGTTGAAGGCGTGTGTTCCACCCGCGCGGTCCTGCTACCTAGCTGCTGTTTGTTCTTCCTATACACTAAATCAGGTACACATTTTGGTTTTCTTGGCACCAAACCGGGCATGTTTCAGCTGGCTTTTGGTTGTATTATGTTTGTTTACTGAACTAATTATAGTTGAAAAAACTACATTGATAAAATAAGAAACACTTATATACTTTAGCGGATGTCCTAGCTACCTATGTCCATGCGAAAGACTAGTCAATACCTTCGTATATTCGTTTTCATTGCTTATATTTCATTACTTTTACATTGAAGTATGCAACAACTTGCCATCCAAACACGTGACCTCAGTTGGTTCTGTGCATTAAATATCGAAGAAGACTGGCAACGTATGTGTTTTTTCTTAGTCAGTGAGTCAAATAAGCTGTGACAAGGCTTTTATTATCTTTGTATTCGTAACTATTGGCGTTGCTAACATGTAATTTAATCACATTTCAGGCGCTTCCATCCATGAGGAAACGCATGATGCACCTACTGATATATTGAACAACACTTGCATCGTTATTTAAGAGGAGCTTGGTGCCCTGTCCAAATCCAAGGAGCATAAATACCAGTATTGGGTGACCATTAGGAAATAAATGGAATATTGGTCGAATATTGCATTGCAGCACCAATGTTTGATTGGTGTTGCACCGGCAATACCAACAGCATACGAGCATCCACTCCTGAAGCGTTGTCTAATTCTGGAAAATAAATTAAATGCCAATGACCGAGGAAATTTCTGAGATCATAACGCTTTGATTCATGAATGACACCCGCAACGTTAATATTTTCCATTATGCCTACCTATCCTACACCTATACAAGGCATCATATGGGGAACTGGACGATTAGATTCTGGCTTTACGACGCACTCCGCAGGTAATGCCCTAGGCATCATCTGCCTCTCACCCTGGCAGGAACGGGCACTGGACGAGCGGGGGCCTGGAGCTTCCGTAACAGTCACGAGGTATGCACACAAATTCTTATCATGAGATCGACAAACTGAATTGAACACAATTTCAAAATGAAGAAGCTGCCCGGTGCCTTTCCCCTCTAACATTGCCTGCTCCTCAGAGACCCAGGCTGTGCTCCTGTTGGCAGCCTGTGTTTTTTATGTGTGTCAAGACAGCCCACGGTCAGCCCACGCTCAGCCCATAATAGCGGTCCCTTCAAAAACGCCCAAGACATAACATATGATGCATCTTGACGAGCTGAACACAATGGTAGTCTCCAAAGCTTGGTGCATGCAGTAGTTTAGCTTCCAAAGCTAATTATACAATTTGACCGTCAAGACAGCCCACGGTCAGCCCACGCTCAGCCCATAATAGCGACCAATTCAACATCGCTCAAAATATAACATATGATGCATCTTGACGGGCTGATCACGATGGTAGTCTCCAAAGCTTGGTGCATGCAGTAGTTTAGCTTCCAAAGCGAATTATAAGCTAATTACACAATTACCATCACAACATCGTAAGATTGTACCAAACAAGGCAAGCGGTATGTCGAAACGAATCGCCTTAAGCAGTAAAATACAAAGCTGCACATTGTTAACCAACTTACATCCTAATTTTTTCGATGCCTACACATTCGCCGGGTTTTGACGCAATGTTTAACGCATCACGTAATAACATAGGATTTAGCATGAAGAGCCATGGGTGTGATTAGGCCGGCTCTTACGATTTGTCTGATTTTTGGCATACGAGCATCTACACCTTTGACATGTGCATTTTCGAGCAACTTTGCCGGGTGCATTCATATTCCCACCCAATACATGGGGGTGGGAACATTCACCAAAATGCAGATCAGATCGAATGCGGTCATGTCTCATGTCAAATGACTCCTCGTGTCAAGCTGAACTCAAAACTACCTTTCCTGAAATCATATGTTATCAACTTTTTGAACTGCATACTTATGGATTTGGTTTTTGACGTAATGCATTAATTCCCATTGGCTTTAGCATGGGGAGCAATGGGTGCGATTAGACCGGCCCCTACGATTTGTCTGATTTTTGGCATGCTATCAGCTACACCTCCGACACTTGCATTTCCGTGCAAATTTGTCGGGTGCATTCATATTCCCACCCAATACATGGGGGTGGGAACATTCACCAAAATGCAGATCTGATCGAATGCGGTCATGTCTCATCTCAAATGACTTCCCGTGTCAACCTGAACTCAAAACTGCCTTTCCTGAAATCATATGTTATCAACTTTTTGAGCTGCATAATTATGGGTTCGGTTTATGACGTAATGCATTAATTATCATTGGCTTTAGCATAGGGAACAATGGGTGCGATTTGACCGGCCCCTACGATTTGTCTGATTTTTGGCATGCGATCAGCTACAC
The DNA here is from genome assembly GCA_034440615.1 of Ashinkailepas kermadecensis. Taxonomy (NCBI): domain Eukaryota; kingdom Metazoa; phylum Arthropoda; class Thecostraca; family Neolepadidae; genus Ashinkailepas; species Ashinkailepas kermadecensis. Next base: position 21,509 of record JAOTOM010003814.1, read on the forward strand.
CTCCGACACTTGCATCTTCGTGCAAATTTGCCGGGTGCATTCATATTCCCACCCAATACATGGGGGTGGGAACATGCACCAAAATGCAGATCTGATCGAATGCGGTCATGTCTCATCTCAAATGACTTCCCGTGTCAACCTGAACTCAAAACTGCCTTTCCTGAAATCATATGTTATCAACTTTTTGAGCTGCATACTTATGGGTTCGGTTTATGACGTAATGCATTAATTCCCATTGGCTGTAGCATAGGGAGCAATGGGTGCGATTAGTCCTGCCCCTACGATTTGTCTGATTTTTGGCATGCGATCAGCTACACCTCTGATACGTGCATTTCCGTGCAAACTTGCCGGGTGCATTCATATTCCCACCCAATACATGGGGGTGGGAACATTTAACAAAATGCAGATCTCATCGAATGCGGTCATATCTCATCTCAAATGACTCCTCGTGTCAAGCTGAACTCAAAACGACCCTTCCTGAAATCATATGTTGCTCACTTTTCGAGATGCATACTTATGGATTCGGTTTTTGACATAATGCATTAATTCCCATTGGCTTTAGCATGGGGAGCAATGGGTGCGATTAGACCGGCCCCTACAATTTGTCTGATTTTTGGCATGCGATCAGCTACACCTCTGATACGTGCATTTCCGTGCAAATTTGCCGGGTGCATTCATATTCCCACCCAATACATGGGGGTGGGAACATTTAACAAAATGCAGATCTCATCGAATGCGGTCATATCTCATCTCAAATGACTCCTCGTGTCAAGCTGAACTCAAAACAACCCTTCCTGAAATCATATGTTGATCACTTTTTGAGATACATACTTATGGAATCGGTTTTTGACGTAATGCATTAATTCCCATTGGCTTTAGCATGGGGAGCAATGGGTGCGATTAGACCGGCCCCTACGATTTGTCTGATTTTTGGCATGCTATCAGCTACACCTCCGACACTTGCATTTCCGTGCAAATTTGCCGGGTGCATTCATATTCCCACCCAATACATGGGGGTGGGAACATTCACCAAAATGCAGATCTGATCGAGTGCGGTCATGTCTCATCTCAAATGACTTCCCGTGTCAACCTGAACTCAAAACTGCCTTTCCTGAAATCATATGGTATCAACTTTTTGAGCTGCATACTTATGGATTCGGTTTTTGACATAATGCATTAATTCCCATTGGCTTTACGAAATTGTCGTCCTTGGACTGAGAAATGGTCGTTCAAGCTTTGCTTATGACATCAAGCTGGTGGGAATAAATAACAGTAGTGATGAATCTAGCTATATTCAGTTAGACTTGGAGGACTTAAAAGTGGGTTGATCAATGGGAGATATCTGTAAGATATGCTTAGCACCAGCCCCGCCAGCTCGCTGCAATCTAGAGGCCAGCGGGAAGATTCGAGAAAGCATTAAGACGATGGTTTGTTTTGGCACTTATGTATTTATCCAAATATTACTTATTTATACCCTGGTATGGCCCAGTTTTCAGCGAAAATGATTAGTGCTATTACGTTTGGAGTAAATGATGCACCATGCCAAGAACAAACAAAAACCAATATGAAATCATGTTCCCCATCCTCGAACCATAGTATAAGAGCCTAAAAACAATATGAGACCCTAACACAATGGAGGCCCACTTTCGGGGAACAGGAGGCCCCCTTCCGACCTTGCCCCCCCTGGGAGAATTTCGTGGCGACGCCACTGGTACAAGTTGAAGGTAAGTTCAAATTTTCAAATCGAGCATAGGAACACCAATCACATTCTAAATGGACTCCGCATACAGGTATCCTGCTTTAGTCATTTTACTTCCTGTATGTTTAAACTATGATGACCCCACAGGTAAGGATGTATTTGGCAGCCGATATTTCGATTTCACGACTTTTGCTGATGTTGTGGGGAGTTCCTCGTTTAATGTATTTAAAAGTAGGATGGACAATTATTTAGACAAGGAAATCTTGTTTTTGAGTTCTAATTTGTGATGGATAGGGTGATATTTGTATTAAGTAAGTGTGCACAGCACAGACCGCTACAAGCAGGCATGGATGCAGTTTGAAAATTATTGATAAGGCATTTAATCCACATGTGTTAAGAGAGATCAGGGGAATAGGGCTGGATAGCTAGGGTAGACAGGCATTGATAGGTGTGTGGGATATTGGAGGACTGGTTTCTTCAGTATGTGGGATGGTTGGGGAGGGTCTTTTTACCAGGCTTATGGTATCTTTCATTTACAGACTTAACTGGATGGGCCCTTGGGTCTCTTATTAAGTCTAAACGCTTTATAACTGTATATATGGTGTACCTAGCAGTGGACTCAGCACCTTCCTTCGGGAAGTGATACTGATGAGACTGTCTATGGTAACACAATGGGTATGATGGGAGGAGTTTGTAATTGTTGAGTGTGTTATGCAATAGCAAGTGAATGGTGCTAGATAGGCTGGGATATATAGCTTCCTTGGAACTTGAGATAAGGGATTGATTGGGGTGAGAGTATGTACATTTATAGTACCTTTTCTAGTCAGGCTTAACCCAGATGGGCCCCTGTGGCTCTTATTAAGCCTTAACACTTTATGACTTTATGACTTTTCCACAACTAAGCGGTCATCATGTTTAAACTATGATGACCTCACAGGTAAGGATGTCTTTGGTAGCTGATATTTCGATTTTACAACGACCCTTCCACTCCTAAGCGGCCATCACGCATTAATAAAATGAATCATATGAATATGACCAGGTGAACCTGGTTGTGGTGACACGATTACAAAATGACCTCTGGTGTACCAACTGCACCTGCATTGACCTGTCCGTATACGTTGGTCTGGGTGTACGGCATAACAACCAGCAACCGTTTAAGACGTTAAAAATAGGGCCCACTGAAGACTTTATGATGCAATTAGGGCATAACCTAAGATGACCTTGAGGTCAAATTTCTTTCACAAGGTACCCAAGGTGTTCATTTAAAGGTACTAAAAGTCCCAAACTGTTGCCTCATTTGGTTTGACTCTTATCGCCGTAAACCTCAGGTGTGGGGGCAAAAAAATTTCCCACGGCCCGATTGACTCGTGGGTTATTAACATAATTTACCCGGCGACTGCCCTCCCCCGCAGTACATGTGAAGCTCAATGTGTATGCACACACTTCCCTACTCAGTTATACGCCTGCAGCTGGCTGCTATGGCTGGTGCCTGATAAACGTCCAGCGCCGGATTCATTATTCCGATCCCGTCCAGCGCCGGGTTCATTATCCTGATCCATCAGGCGCAGCGGTGTCGGCATGTCCATTGCCAGTGCTGTCACCGTGGTTGCTGATGGCTTGGCCGGATACAATGTTATGCCCGCCAGCCAACGCACCCCAGCAAAGTCATGGTTAACTGTGTTGTGCCGCCGGGTGGTGGTTACTGCCGCCCGGGGTTTTGCCTCGTCTGATCGTCGGGCATTGAGCGGCCTTTGTGAGGTACAAATCCGCCACGGGACAGAATGGCAGCGTCTGTTCTGATATATGTGGCGGCGCTTTCAAGGTGGACGTTGACGCTCAATGCGGTCATTCTAGCAGGCCATTAAGGTTGGCTGAAAGACACCCATTAGGAGAATGCAGTGTTTTGCCTGATTGCATTTGGGCACGTGCCTTTTACATCTGCGTACGGGTGAGTTAGTAGCCGTTTTGACATTCCACCGCGCCAGTGGCGTAGCCAGGATTTCGTCCTGGGGAGGGGGATGAAGAGGTCCCCCTACCTACCTAGCGAACCCCCCACTCTTCCGAAACTCCTAGGATTACGGTCACTTTATATTCGAAGGACCCCTGTATTTGATATATATATATTTATATATATATATTATATATATATATATATATATATATATATATATATATATATATATATATATATATATATATATATATATATATATCAATATAAGGGTCCTTCGAATATAAATTGACCTGCGCTTGGTAGAGCTACGTCGAATGACGCCCATTTGATATAAATTTGAGTGAAGTAACCGAACGCGAGGCCATCGAATAACTCAAGCTAACCTTACTTTGAGGTTTGACCTTGACATATCTCAGTATGAAGTGTTCATCGAGCGTTCACCAAGAACTGTCGCTTGATGCAAGATTTGGCAGGTTTGGGCGAAAACTAAAAAATGCGAGTCGACCTAAGAAACCGATTTGCGTTGGATTGGAACTTGACCGTTAAAATGGTCATGTGAGACCATTTACCTATATATATTAGCTAGATATACGTCCAGACTTTTCACAAAATATCCCATGACGGCGCCGCACAGGGGCATCGCTCGGGCCTTCCCGGTGTTTCACGCCTTGGAGGCTCCATCTTGGTTTGCGTGTCGGACAGTTAGAGGCGAAAAATGGCAAAATCGTGCTGTGCATGGGGTTGTTCCAAGCGTCTTGGTCACCAAGGCGATAATGGGAACAAGATTTCGCTCCATCTGTAAGTGTTTTATTGCTAAATTTCTCATACATATGAGGGTACCTACAACAACAACCCCAAGGCCGAACAGCTGCGCCAAGCCATGCGACGTCTCACCCTGCACAACTTAAATTCACCACCAGCCACAGGGAACTGCGAGCACAGGACGGCAACGACCTCGGTCTGCTGGACATTCGGCGTGCAACGCGTCAACGGGGTCAGGAGGGCGAAGGCAAGCCGATGCCAGCAGTCGTACAGCATGCCCTGGAGATGGGAGGTATCTGCTCTGCATTCGTGGAGTCGGGTACATCGCTGGGTATGTGTGCCGTAAACTGGTGGAGGAGCGTGGTGTGAAATGTACCGCGTGCGTTGGAGCAGTGCTGTGCAATAAAAAGGACCGTCCACCGCTTGAAGTCATGCATCTGATGAACTTGCGGGACAACGGAGGCCTCGTCGTCACTTCAGCGTCCACGTACTGTGCTGTCATGTCGGCTGAGCGACACTTCACCGCACTAAAGAACTGCGGTGATATCGCTCAACGCTCTGATCTGGTACTGGACATATGCATATGTAGATATCCCAAAGCAAGACTGGAGATCTCTCACCGAGCCAGGGGTCCAGGTCCTTATTTTCAGACTTATCAGAGAAAATGACAACATTACCAGAGTACCAAACTGGGTGTCACTTTGTGCACGCTAACGGGGCCACTGGCCCCTTCGCTCATTGATTTCGTCACCTCACTAATGTATTTGCCCCCACCCCAAGCAGAATATGTATGGATATGGATTGTGGCTTTACGACGCACTCAGCAGCTGAGGCCATATGGCGTCACCTGCCTCTCACCCTGGCAGGAAGGGTGGGCATCGCGGAGAATATCACCCAGTACCTCCGGCATGCCAGAGGCTCAGCTTAACCACTGAGCTACCGACGCCCCCCAAGCATGCTTTTTGCTTTTATTATGTTAGGCACTTCGGCCTGCTCAGGCCATTTCGTGCCGTGAATAGAAATAGAGAGAGAGAAAAAATATTATGTTCTAAAAGTCAATTTACAAGTCCTGAAGTCAGTTGGTTTTTCGGAGAAAAATGAAAAGGAGATTGACGAGAAAAGGGTGTATATCCCCTAATAGTGTAGGCAGAGAAAAGGGGATGTTGTGTATACGGCAGTAGTTGGTAAATGTTTTTCGATGTTCATGGCATTGTTGACAGTGTAGGAGAATATGTGAAACGGTAAGATGAGTGTTGTATGATGGGCATGAAGGTCGTGGTGAAGCAGTGTAAATATATCGATGGGTGAGAAAAGTGTGACCTATGCGGAGCCGTGATATAACTTTTTCTTCTTGTCTGTTTTTTTATATGATGTGGTCCAGTTTTCGATGACAGGTTTGATGAGACGTAATTGTGTGTAGTTTGTGGTTTCAGTCCATTGGTGGTTCCAAAAATGTCGAATGTTCTGTCGTATTGTTGATTTGATGGCGTCAAAATGTAGTGGGATTTCTGTGATGTGTGGTAATTGTAATGATTGTTTGGCGAAATGATCTGCTTCCTCGTTTCCTGGGATGCCACAGTGACTGGGCACCCACAGGAAACGGACCTTCATGCCCATCAGATGAAGTGTTTCAAGTGTGTCATAAATGGAAATATGGCAATGGTGCGAAAAGAAAAGTGAAGAAAGAGATTGAAGAACAGATTTTGAGTCGGAACAAATGACGAAATGGCGCATGGGGTGACAAATTGAACGGTTGCGGACATAGCGAAGGGCAGTGAGAATGGCGTGCAATTCGGCGATGAAAATGGAGGTCCCGTTTGGCAGGCGATGTTGTTTTGTGTATGTACCGGAAACAATGGCATTTCCTGTGTAATTTGCGTCTTTGGATCCGTCGGTGAAAACAAAAGGAACATGGCGATAACGAGAACGAAACTGGTGGAATTTTTGTTTGGCGCATTCTGGACAAAGCTGTAATTTTGGAGTGGTGGTGAGATAGAAAATATGTCTTTCGGTCATCTGCCACGGTGGTGTAGTTGGTGGAGAAAGAGCAGTAATATGTGGAATGTTGCATTGGAGTTGTGTAGAAAATGTTTTAATGCGTAAAGCTATGGTAAGCCCGGTTCGCTTTTCGGCGGGACCTAAATATTCGTGGTGTAGATTTTGGACAATTTGTAAAGATGCGTGTGTGGGGTGGTGTTCTCTAAATTGAATTTTTGCGGCATATCTGAGTGTTTGTTTAATTCTTCGAAGAGCTAATGGTAGAATTCCTGATTCGATTTTTAAAGAAGTAATGGGAGACCTGGTCATTGCACCGAGTGCTATGCGAATAAATTTATTTTGTAAGGTGTCCAAAAGTTTCAAAGCGGAGGTACTGCCACTTGCGTAAACTACGGAGCCATATTCTATGATGGGAAGAACCAACGATTTGTATAATTGTAATAGCGTGTGACGATCGGATCCGAATGATGAAGACGTAATACAGCGAAATAAATTGAGTCTGTGAAAACATTTGGTCTGGATGTGTTTGACGTGTTGGTGCATGGAAAGCTTGCGATCGAAAATAACACCAAGAAATTTGAACGAATTTACAAAATGTATGTCAGTGTTTCCGAGGTGAAGTGGTGTTTCTGGATTTGGGCACGGAGTTGATTTGCTGAATATCATTGTGGCAGATTTTGGAGCTGAAAATGTGAAACCGTATTTGATGGACCATTGGTGTATCCGGTCAAGTGCGTTTTGGAGTCTAAATAAACAATGTGTTTCATTTTTATCTGTGCACCAAATTGCGCTGTCATCTGCAAAAAGGGAGTATGATATCTGAGGTGGCATGTCGGTGATAATATCGTTAATGATAATGTTGAATAAGACTGGTGATGAACAGCTTCCCTGTGGTAATCCGTTTTCCATGAAATGTAGCTCGGAAATCGCTGACCTGTACCGGAGATGAAAATGACGGAAACCAAACAAAAATCCTATCAAATAACGAGCTAAATTTCCTTTGACGCCGAAGTGAAGAAGTTTGGAAATTAATGCCGGTTTGTATACCATATCATACGCTTTGCTAATGTCTAAAAATACTGCGATGGTGTGTTCATGTTTTTTTTTATAACCAAGGCGGATGTCAGTTTCTAATCGAATGAGATAATCTATTGTACTGTGGCCATGACGAAAGCCGCATTGAATTAGAGATAAAAGATAATTTGTTTCTAAGTACCAGGTTAGTCTTTTTACAATCATACGTTCGAAAAATTTTCCTAGACGACTGGTGAGAGCGATGGGTCGAAAATTGTTCGGGTTGCTGTGGTTCTTGCCGGGTTTCGGTATAGGAATGATGAGGGCTTCCTTCCAGGATTCGGGAAAGTATGGCCAGACCATAATGCATTAAATGTTTGTAAGATGCAATGTTTTGTGTCGTTGGATAAATGTCTGAAAAAGGAATAATGTAAATTGTCGAGACCTACAGAAGTATTACCGGCGGAGGAAATTGCAGTGTCCAGTTCTGAAACTTGAAAATGGATATTGTATGTTTCAGTGTTGACCGAATCGAATTGTGCCAAATCGGTGTGAAATGTGTGTTGTGCATTTTGTAATAATTCCGGTCTGTAGTTGTTATCAGAGCTATGGTGAGCCATGGTGTCCGCTATTGTATTTACTATTGTTTGTGGGTCTGTAATTGTGGTGTTTTGAATTTTGAGGGCCGGGAGTGATTTAAATGGAGTGCGTCCTGATAATCGGCGGATTAACTGCCAGATTTTGCTTCAAGGTGTTTGAGAGGTGAGTTGCTGTAAATATAATGACCATGAATAGCGACGAGCTACGCGAATGATGCGGCGTGTCTTCGCACGTTCATAATTACGGTTGACTAAATTTTGTTCGTCAGGATGGCGTAAATATTTTATAAATGCTCTCTTTCTTGCGGCTATTGCTCGGGAAACTTCTATCGACCACCAGGGGACTGGTGTTCTTTTTGTGAAAGGTTTTGTTAGTGGAATAGCGGTGGAAGCTGCTTCGAAAAGTGTTTTGGTAACTTGGTTGATGTTTTCGACGGGAGAAATGTTGGGGTTGTATTGAATATGTGAAAGTTCCTGAAAAGTTGTCCAATCGGCCTTCGAAATTTTCCAGCGGGGGATAAAACTGGGTGTGGTATCGGAAGTTGTTGAAATGGTCGGTATTAATTTAATGGGGTAGTGATCGCTATCATGAATGTCCGTGTCTATGGTCCAATGAAAATCGTTGGCCAGGGCTGGGGAACAAATTGTTAAATCAATGGCAGTTTCTGTATTGTGACCGAGGTGGAAAAATGTAGGCTCACCGGGGCTGAGTAATACTAAATTGTGTCTGTCTAAGATGTGTTCAACTTTGCCTCCGCGGGTGTCTGGAAGTGTGCGTGTTCTATCCCACGCTGGGCTATGAGCGTTAAAATCGCCAAGTAAAATTGAAATGTGTGAAATGGGTTTTTGAAATGTGTGATGAGGTTTTCTAATTGTGTCAAAATGTTTGTGTTGTCTGTATGTGGTGGAATATATAGCGAACATACATCTATATTCCTACCATGAAAACGCAATGTACAAGCTTCGGCTTGTAAAGGCGAATTAAGTGTAATTTGTGTATGTGTATAATCATTATTGATGGAAAGTGCTGTACCGCCACTGCGGTGTGGTCCATTGACCTCGTCGTGACCGTATAGCGAATAATTGTAAAGATTGAAATTATAGGTATCGGTGCGTAAGAACCAGGTTTCCTGAAGTGCGATGATAATAGGTGTGAGAATACTAAAAAAAAACTTTCATTTCGGCACATTTGGATATTAAACTACGGCAATTCCATTGTAAAAATGCAGACATTGGGAAAAGAAATATTATTGTTTGTGTGCACCTTTCGGTGCGTGCCTGATCCATGCGTGGAGGTCAGGCGGGCGTGTGGATTGAGGTCGGACGGCTGCACCCGAGCCGTCCGGCTGGTCGGTGACCTTGGCGGCCGGCTCACGGCGGCCGGACACTGCCGCGGGGATGCCCGCCGGCTGTGAGTTGGTCGGGTCACTGGTCGCCGGCCGGCACCGGGCGCGCCGGGCTCGGTCGGCGGGCCACTGAAGTGGCGCGCATTTCCCCCGCAGCCGAATAGCTGCGGGGTCTGGCATTCCTTGCAGAATTCGTTGTAGTCTGTTTGGTCGGAATGGTCTGTGTGTTTTGAGCCAGGGTGGTTTGTGTAGGTGTGGTGAGTGGTGCATGTTTTTTGAGTGAAGCTAAACCGGGAATCATGTCAGTTTGAATCGAGATAGAAGTAGTGTTGACGCGACGTGTGGGGGGGGGGAGCAACGGTGGCCGCCTGGACATAAGTTTTTGTTAACGGGGAGGTGGCTTCGACAGACCGTCGGGCCTGGGGGTATGACACCCCGGTCGTGGCCTTGACAGCGCAGACCTCCTTCTCCTTGCGCCAAACTGGGCAGAGGGGTGATGTGGTCAGGTGATCGGATGTGTTGCAGTTGAGGCAGTGGGCAGGTTTGGAGCAGGTGGATTCGGGATGAGGTGGTTCGCCGCACTTTGGGCAGCGAGCTGTTTGGCGACAAGTCTTACTGCCATGCCCAAAGCGCTGGCAATTGAAACAGCGGAGAGGATTGGGAATAAAGACACGGACTTAGAATAGGATGTAGCCGGCGAGGAGGGTCATGGGAAGAGTGGTAGAATTGAAGGTAAGGACAAGGAGGCTCGTATCACGTTTCTGGCCGTCTTTAAAGGAAGTGATGCGTGGGACGTGGGTCACCCCCTCCGGCCTTAGCTCGGCCTGGATATCTTCCTCAGACATGAAGCGGAGCTCCGGCGCGAAGACGGTGCCCTTGGTGGTGTTGCGGTTGGAATGGAGAGTGATGGTGACGGATTTTCCACAAAATGTGGTGGTGCGGAGGAGGGCTTTGGTTTGGGCTCGGGATTGGGTTTGAATGACCAAGATTCCGTTCGCAGGGGCTTCAATGTCGGGATTGGCTAGGGAGCAGATGGCAAGGAGTTGTTTAGTCGGCCAGAAAACGTTGATACGGCAAAAGGAAACGGACTCCTCGACAGGCTTGACTACGACGTACGAGCCAGCACTGTCGAGATAGTGTTCAATGGGCTGGATGGGTTCAGCTTGGGAGGGCATGGTCTGGTTAGAGCGTGGGTCAGCGGCGTGGAGAGTGATGGTCGGATCTGGATTGCGAGGCGAGGTCGTGGTCTTTGGACGAGCAGGGGTCGGCGAGGCGCAAAGGGCTTCCATGGCGTCATCGAGGGGAATAGTTCGGCACTGGTCATCAACATTTGCATCAATCGAGGGAGCATCAGGGACCAGGTCTGTGTTCGTGCGATGGTCGTCGGGTGTGGTCAGGGGAGGAAATTCCGAGTCTGAGTCCGTTGGCGAGCATGGGTCGGTGTCCTTTTTGCGTTTGTCCCCATCGTGTGAAAAAAGCCCTACCTAGTGTAACTTAAAGAAATAAGAAGGACACAGAAACACTGGGAACGGAAATACGATGCGAGAAAAACAAATTAATGCGGGGTGACGGGTGTCACACCAAGAAATGAACGAAAAGAGCGACGGGTGTCGCCCCACGAAAATGAAAAATGTAGAACTGCGGCGACGGGCAGTCAATCGCGCCAAAACTGGCAGGGCGGAGTACTCAATGGGCTCTGGTTATCTGTGAGCATATTTTTTCATTTGGTTAGGTTAGGCACTTCGGCCTCCTGAGGCCATTTAGTGCCGCGGAAAAAATAATGAAAAACTATAGAGCTATGAAAGTCAATTTATAAGTTCTGGATCAAGTTGGTTTGTCGTAGAAAGATGAAGAGAAGTTTTATTAGAAAAGGGTGTTCATCTTCCAGTAGCGTGTGAAAAGAAAATGGAATGTTGTGTGTTCGGCAGTAGTCGGTAAGTGCTTTTCGAGGGTCATGGTACTGTTGACAGTGTAGGAGTATATACTTGACTGTAAGATTGGTGTTGCATGATGGGCATGAAGGTCGAAGTGAAGCCGTGTAGATATGTCGATGGGTAAGGAAAGTATGGCCGATACGTAAACGTGATAGTACTTTTTCTTCGAGACGGTTTTTTATATGATGTGGTCCAGGTGTCGACGCCAGTTTTGATGATGCGTAACGGTGCATGGTTTGTGTTTCGTGTTCAATTTTGTGTCCATAAATGTCGAATGCTCTGTTGACTTGATGATTTAATACCTTCAAAATGTGGCGGAATTTCTGTAATGTTTTGGAAGTGTAATGATGCTTTTGCTAATGTATCGGCTTCTTCGTTCCCTGGGATGCCGCAGTGACTGGGCACCCACAGGAAACGGACCTTCACGCCCATCAGATGAAGTGTTCCTAACGTTTCATAAATAGAGATATGGCAATGATGTGAAAAAGAAAGTGACGAAAGAGATTGTAAAACAGATTTGGAGTCGGAACAAATGACGACGCTGCGCATGGGGTGACAAGGAAAACGATTGCGAATGTAACGGAGGGTAATGAGGATAGCATGTAATTCGGCGATGAAAATTGATGTTCCGTCTGGTAGTCGATGTTGTTTTTTGTATGTTCCCGAAATTATGGCATTTCCTGTAAGGTTGGCGTCTTTCGAACCGTCAGTAAAAACAAAAGGAACATGAGGATAACGAGACCGAAATTTGTAAAATTTTTGTTTCGCATATTCTGGACAAAGCTGTGATTTTGGAGTGGTGGTTAAATAAAAAATGTGTCGTTCGGCTATCTGCCACGGTGGTGTAGTTGGTGGAGAAAGAGAAGTAATGCGTGGAATAGTGAAATGAAGTTGTTCAGAAAATGTTTTGACTCGAGAAGCTATAGTGAGACCAGTTCGTTTCTTCGGCTGCACCTAAATAATGATGATGTAAATTTTGGAGAATTTTAATGACGCGTGTGTGGGGTGGTTTGCGTGAAATTGAATTTTGGAGGCGTACCTAAGTGTTTGTTGCATTTTACGGAGAGCTAGTGGAGGAATTCCTGATTCTGCTTGTAAAGAAATAATGGGTGAAGTGTCATTGCACCGAGTGCGATACGGATAAATTTATTTTGAATGGTGTCTAAAATGTGTAATGAGGATGTGCTAGCACCGGTATATACTACGGATCCATATTCAATTATGGGTAGAACTAAAGATTTGTAAAGTTGTAGAAGTGTATGTCGGTCGGCTCCAAGTGATGAAGAAATGATGCATCGAAATAAATTCAGTCGGCGAAAACATTTGTTCTGGATGTGTTTGATGTGTTTATGCATTGAAAGTCTACGGTCGAAAATAATACCAAGAAATTTAAACGAATTTACAAAAGGTATATCATTGTTTCCGAAGTGTAGTGGTGTGTCTGGGCTTGGGCAAGGTGTTGATTTACTAAATATCAGTGTTGCAGATTTTGGGGCTGAAAAAATGAAACCATACTTCAGGGACCATTGATGTACTTTGTCCAGTGCGCTTTGTAGGTGAAATTAACAATGCTCGTAATTTTTTTTCCGGAACACCAAATTGCGCTGTCATCGGCGAACAAAGAGTATGATATATTAATAGGCATGTCGGTGAAAAGATCATTAATGATGAGGTGGAATAGAACTGGTGAAATGCAGCTTCCCTGTGATAGTCCATTTTGAAGAATATGTGGATCGGAGATGGCTGATCGGCACCTGATGTGGAATGGGCGAGTACCGGATACAAAACCTGTTAAATAATGAGCTAAATGTTCTCTTATACCGAGTTGCTGAATTTTGGAAAAGTAATGCGGGTTTGAAAACCATATCGTAAGCTTTGCTTATGTCTAAAAATACTGCGACTGTATGTTCATGTTTTTTTTTGTAGCGTAGGCGGATGTCTGTTTCTAAACGAATAAGGTGATCTATTGTGCTGCGTCCTCGCCGAAAACCACATTTAAAGGGAGATAGAAGTGAATTTGTTTCCAGGTGCCAGGTCAGTCTTTTAATAACTATTCGTTCAAAAAGTTTTCTTAAACAACTGGTGAGTGCAATAGGTCGAAAATTACTTGGGTTACTATGGTCTTTGCCGGGTTTTGGAATGGGGATGATGATAGCTTTTTCCATGCTTGAGGAAAGATGTGATTTGACCTTAACGAATTAAATGTGTCTAAGATGCATTGTTTGGTGTCGTCAGATAAATGTCGAAAGAAGGAATAATGCAATTTGTCAGGGCCTACTGAAGTGCTGCCGGCGGAGGAAATGCCATTCTCCAGTTCAGAAAGATGAAAAGAAGCATTGTAGTACTCGGTATTGTCGGAATTAAAGAGGTCGAAATTGGGGTGAAAAGTGTGTTGTGCATTTTGCACGAAATTAGGTCGGTAGTTCTCATCGGAGCTATTATGGGCTATGGTATCTGCTATGGTATTCATTATGGTTTGTGGGTCTGTAATGGTGAGATTGTGGATTTTGAGTGCCGGTAGAGATTTACATGGGGAGCGTCCGGACACACGTCGGATTAATTGCCATATTTTACTTAAAGGTGTTTTAAAAGTGAGCTGCTGTAAATATGAGGACCATGAACATCGCTTAGCATCGCGAATGATGACGCGGGTTCTCGCACGTTCACGGTTACGGATGGCTAAATTTTATTGATCGTGATGTCGTAAATACTTCCTAAATGCTCTTTTTGTAACCGCAATTGCTTGTGAAATTTATAGACCCCACCAAGGTACTGGTTTTCGTTTTGTGAAAGGTTTCGTGAGTGGAATTGTAGTGGATGCTGCTTCGAAAAGCGTGTGTGAAATTGAGTTGATGTTTTCGACGGGAGAAATGTTCGGGTTGTATTGAATATAAGAAAGTTCCTGAAATGTTGTCCAATCGGCTTTTGAAATTTTCCAGCATGGGATAAAATTGGGTGTGCTATCAGTAGCAGTTGAAAAAGTTCGTATTAATTTGATGGGGTAATGATCGCTGTCATGAATGTCTGTGTCTATGGTCCAATCGAAATCGTTGGCCAGAGTTGGAGAGCAAATTGTCAAATCTATTGCAGTTTCTGTGTTGTGTCCGAGGTTAAAAATAAGTTGGCTCTCCAGTGTTAAGTATTACTAAATTGTGTCGGTCTAATATGTGTTGTATAATGCGTCCGCGAGTGTCTGGGTGAATACATTTTGTATCCCACGCTGGGCTATGAGCGTTGAAATCGCCAAGTAAGATGAACGGGTTCTTGAAATGTACTATAACGTTTTCTAAATGTGTTAAAATATTTGTGTTGTCGGTGTGTGATGGAGTATAGATGGAACACACATCTATATTTATACCATGTAAACGTAATGCACAAGCTTCGGCTTGTAATTGTGTTTTAAGTGGAATTTGTGTATATGTGAAATCATTGTTTATGTAAAGTGCTGTACCGCCACTTCGATGTGATCCACGGACCTCGTCGTGACGATACAGTGAATCATTGGAAAGTTTAAAGTTGTATGTATCATTCGGTAAAAACCATGTTTCTTGAAGTGCTATGAGAATAGGTGCGAGAATACTGAAAACAAACTTTCATTTCGGCCCATTTTGATATTAAGCTACGACAATTCCATTGCAAAAAAGTAGACATCGGGAAGAGTTAATGTTTGTCAGCACCTTTCGGTTCATGTCGGAGCCAGGAGTGCAGTTCGGGTGGGTACGTATGTTGAGTGCGGCCGGCGGTGGTTGGCTCGCTCGAGCCGTCCGGCCGACCGGTGACCTTGGCAGGATCACGCCGGCCGGCCACTGCCGCGGGGGATGCCCGCCGGCTGGGAGTTGGTCGGGTCACGTGGGCGCCGGCCGGCGCTGGACAAGCCGCGCTGGACCGGCGGCCCGCTGACGGGGAACGAGAATTTGCTCCCGCAGCGGAGTGACTGCGGGGCCTATCACTCCTCCCTGGAGTGGTCCGTTTGTCTGGAGCCGGAGTGGTCTGAGTATTGGGAGCCAGGGTGGTTTGTGTCGGAGTGGTCTGAGTGTTGGGAGCCAGGGTGGTTTGTGTCGGTGTGGTCAGTGGAGTGAGTTTTTTTAGTGGAGCTAAACCTGGAATCATGTCTGTTTGCATCGAGGCAGAAGTAGTGTTGACGCGACGTGTGGGGGAGGGGGGGGGGGAGCAATGGTGGCCGCCTGGGCGTAAGCTTTAGTTGATGGAGATGCGGCCTCGACAGACCGTCGGGCCTTGGGGTATGACACCCCGGTCGTGGCCTTGACAGCGCACACGTCCTTTTCCTTGTGCCAAACTGGACATTGATTGGATGTGGTGAGGTGATCGGGCGTGTTACAGCTGAGGCAGTGGGCAGGCTTGGAGCAGGTGGAATCAGGATGGGGTGGTTCTCCGCACTTGGGGCATCGGGCGGTTTGGCGACACGTCTTACTCCCATGCCCGAAGCGCTGACAATTGAAACAGCGGAGGGGATTGGGAATGAATACGCGAACTTGGAATCGGATGTAGCCGGCGAGGAGGGTCTTAGGAAGAGTTGTAGAGTTGAAGGTAAGGACAAGGAGGCTTGCATCGCGTTTCTGGCCGTCTTTAAATGAGGCAATGCGGTGGACGTGGGTCACCCCCTGCGGCCTGAGCTCCGTCTGGATATCAGCTTCGGACATGAAGCGGAGCTCCGGCGCGAAGATGGTGCCCTTGGTGGTGTTGCGGTTGGAATGTAGGGTAATGGTGACGGATTTACCACAAAATGTGGTGGTACGGAGGAGGGCTTTGGTCTGGGCTCGGGTTTGGGTTTCGATGACAAGGGTTCCGTTGGCAGGGGCTTCGATATTAGGATTGGCTAAGGAGCAGATGGAGAGGAGTTGTTTGGTCGGCCAGAAAACGTTAATACGGCGGAAGGAAACGGATTCCTCGACAAGCTTGACTACTATGAAAGAGCCAGCACTGTCGAGGTAGGGTTCGATGGGATCAGGTTGTTGGGATGGCGTGGTCTGGTTAGGGCGTGGGTCTGTGGCGTGGAGAGTGATGGTCTGGTCGGAATTGCGAGGCGAGGTCTTGGTACGAGCGGGGGTCGGTGAGGGACAAAGGGCTTCCATGGCGTCGTCCAATGGAATTGCCTGGCGTGGGTCATCAACGGCGGTATCATGTGCAGAGTCCGGGGTCGCGCGATGGTCGTCAGGTGTGGTCAGCGGCGGAAATTTCGTCTCGGAGTCTGGAGCGAGCTGGGTATTTCTTGCGTTTTTCCCCATCGCGGGGAAAAACCTACCTAATGAAATATAAATAAACAAGAACACGCAGAAACACAGGGAACGGAAATACGATGAGGAAAAACAAATCTACGCGGGGTGACGGGTATCACCCCAAGAAATGAACGAAAAGAGCGACGGGTGTCGCCCACGAAAGTGAAAAAGTTGAACTGCGGCGACAGGCAGTCAATCGTGCCAAGACTGGCAGGGCGGAGTAATCAATGGGCTCTGGTTATTCGTGAGCATGTAATATTGAATACTCCATGGATGGATGCTGTGAGCATATAATACTAAATACTCCATGCCCCAAACATGCTGAAGCTTAACCATTGAGCATATGGACGTACACTAGATACCAATGGCTTTCGGGGCAGCTTCGGTCATCAAAAAGATCCTTTGCCTCACATAACAATTGCGCAAATTAACACCCTTAGTACCAAATCATGGGGGTTCGGACCACGGGAAGCTGGGATCTCTAGCGATGTCCCCAGGACATCCCGCGTTGGAACTCCAGCCATGGTTCGGGAAGAAGGTCAGAGAGGGTCGCGCACGCGTCATATCCCATGTTATGTGAAAACTTGGGAGTCTGCTGACTGAGCCAACATTACGGGACCTGGACCCAACGCTCCAGGCTAAAGGAATGAATCGACCCCATTGTCAGATACCCGCTTCCGCAAGGTTTGTCAAAACCTCGTGTCTTCCCCACATGATCTGGCCCTGATTTTGCGCTTGAACGTGTTAAATAGCTAGGTCCAGAGAGGCGTTTTTGTAGCTCATGCCCCTGTAGGTATCGTGGCGCCACTATCGCCAGTCGGGAACAGGCGTGAGGCGTCCGCGCCATGACAGTCGCCGGTCAGGCTATTTATAGGTCTACGTGTGAGACCTATGTAGTTGCTTCCAGCGTGCTTAGTGCAGACAGAAGCATTTGTGGTAATTGATTGGAACGAACATTAACCCGTCGCTGAATGCGAATACGAATGTCTGGCTAACTTGTCGAATACGAACGTCGCTATCTTGACGTACGTTTAAGGCTAACTAAGACGTCCCTCCATGGTTCTGAAGATGCGCAAGGACACCCAGAATCACATTTGTTATATATATGCCTCTGCCGACCAGTGATAGAGCTGTTGTGAAGTCAAGATGTAAATGCCCTGTGAAAACAATTTCATGGGACTGGCATTCATTCTCCATGGGACATATTGGATCCCATATGTCCCATGGAGGAAAATCTGGATTGTCCCATAAGCAAAACCAAATCACATTGAAATATACAGAATGCCATGGAAAAACCAGAACAGTCCTATCATAGAATTGGTGTTCCGTATAGCGTACCAGAACCCCGTCACGACTTTTAGGAACCCGATCCCTCAGGCATTTTTGTGGTTCCTGAGTTTAATGCAAAGTGAATGTCATTCATTACACGTTGACGGACATGAACGTTGTAAATTGTGAATGTGATATATAATGCAAATAAATGTATAAATGTAGCCCTTTTAATAAACCTAAATGCAGCCCTTTTTCCAAAAGCACTGTGCTTATGACAAGGTCAATGGGTATAACGGGTAATGGGAAACCTGGTGAATGGGAAATTAAAGTGGTACGTGAGATATTGATATGAATACCATAGATTTTGGGTCAGGACAAGGTTTTTCTGAAGTTTTTGACCTCACTGGCATATTATGGAATTCTTCAAAACCCTTTGGGATCTAAAATGTGTATGTGCAGCTACCAACAATAAATTATCCATAGCTGTAGGCTGACAGGATCATTTATCCATAGGTGTATATGATGCGATCAATTTTCATGTGTATGGCAAAGCAATCTAATATCCATAGCTGAAGTGTGTCATAATGCAGCATCCATGGGGTTGGATAGACCACAAAAATTGGTCATTTCCCACCTAGTATTGATAAAAATTACCATTAACCCTTTGCCTGCCGAAGTGTGTAAATCGAGTAACTTTCTGCACAACCCCTGTCTGCCGCAAACGAGTAACTCGGTGTAATTCCTTCCACTCGTGCCGTGGGGGGGGGACTGGGCGATTCGCCTTGTCAAGGACCAGTGATCGATGGGTTGGCGGCACCATTCATGGCGGGCCTGACTGGTGGGGTGAGAAATCCATCACATCATTCGACAGGGGGTAATTAGGATCGTGTTCCGCCATGATTCTCATTGAAAATGACTGCTCTCTTCCATTCATGATTCTGAAAGGTGCATCCAGCTCATCAAGACCATTGTCATTTGATATTTGCCATTGTCATTGTCATTTGATATGAAGCATGATATAAATAATCCGGCATATGCATCCATATTATCCACGTTGTGCACCTGTTTTCCGACTTACTTATATGTTGTTGCGTATGCGATGGTATGTCTCAGTAAGAAAAGGCCAAAGCATCTCTACCTCAGAATAATGCAATACTGCATTCCAGCATCACTCTAAATTTATATATGTACACACACATATATATATATATATATATATATATATATATATATATATATATATATATATATATATATATATATATATATATATATATATATATATATATATTTATTTATATATATATATATATTTTATATTATATATATATATATATATATATATATATATATATATATATATATATATATATATATATATATATATATATATATGCTTGTGGCTTGGAATTGACATCACCTTGTCAACTTGTCAGTGGGCGGCTCGGCACAATTTGTGGGCTAGGAAGTGAGCTAAATGTATATTGAGTGTGGAATGCGATATGTCTATTATAATGTACATATATGTGTGTTGTCGGTCCAATTCCCGGAATCTGTCACTGATCATGCTGCCGCATACCTATGTTTCAAGGCATGCCAAGGTTAGGCATACATTCTGAACAGAACACCGTAATTCCTTTCTGAGAAACGGATAACGAAGCGTCAAACATAAATATATTTGCCTCGAATCTGCTTACTCACCGAAAGTCATCATTAACGGCATACGATTCGCTGAAGTGATAGCATTCCTTGAAATGAAATGAAACACGGGTACGTATGGGTAACTACACAGTGTGTTGTCGTCGCTCACTGTGGCTGGCATGCTTCCTAAACTTAGGAAAGCACGACTCGCAAAGTGCTGACACGTACCCCGATACTGCACATGTTGTCTTCACGCGCTCTTTGCACATATTGCACAATCTCGTCGGATATCTGGTCTTTCCATAGTTATGTGAGGTGGAGTGAATGGGGCTGAATAGGTAATGTAGATAGACATCGATGAGTGTGTGGGATGTTGGCGGATGTATTCTTGGGAATTATGGATGTGGAGTTGGTTGGGGTGAGGAGTGTCTTTTTGCTAGGGTTATGGTATCTTCCCTTTATGGACATCAAATAGGACTTATGCTAGTAGGTGTGTATTGTGCAGGTTCCTTTAGGGTGGTCCCTATGCTGTTGTTGGAACTTGAACCGCTATGTTTGAGATCATGCTGATAAATTGAGTATCATACTAGCAGTGAGTGTACCTAGCAGTGGGTTCAGCACCGACCTTCGGGTATGTGATGATGCTGACGAGATTGGCTATGGTAGCACAATGGGGCATGATTGGAAGAGTTTGGAATTGTTGAGGAGTGTGTAATGCAATATCAGATGAATGGTGCTAGATAGATAGTGATCGCCCAGCCACATCTCGATCGCTGCTTCGGTCACTTCCCTGTGACTGGCGAGCTGTTGGAAGTGGTCGACGTTGTCTACCTTGTGGATGACGTGCACATTGAAAAGTGCCGACTGCATTATCCACTGAAATGTCTTTTTTTGTCCACTTCATTGACTTGCGCATGTGAGCGTAATATACTAGATTCTGATCCAGCTGGTCAGCACCGTTCATACCTCGGTTGTATGCTGCCACGCACAAAAGTTTCACTCGGACCTTGCCTCGACGGGAGGTCTTAGCAGCGGTGCTGGCGTCATGTTCGGTAGTGATGAGAGTCACAGTTTTCTTGTCCCTCCATGACACCACAGCGCACTTGCCATCAGTCACAGAGTATCCCCGTGTTCGAGCGACTGGCTGACGGAATTGGTTTTCTGATCGCCATCTCGGGGATTTATTGATTTTTATAACATTTGGTGCTGGCTGCAAGGCACCTGGCACACAAGATAAAACAATATATCCTCTGCGAATAAATTCACGGCATGAACAAGCATTGAACAACAGTGCATAAATGACAATGCAACAATGCAACAATGACAATCCATAAATCATGCAAAACCTTCAAATTCCACGCCCCCATGGTTTTCGCTGTGGTGTACCGTTTTGTAAATGACGTCGTTGGGAAGGTATTGAAGCTAGCTCTAATCATGTAGGCTGTAATCACTGAAAACAAGTTTGTAGGAAGAAAATGCATTTAAAAACGTCATTCCTCCCATTTTATATGGGGGCATGGGTGTTGTTTTGTATGCTTGTGAAGGTGAATTTGCCCCTTCAATGTTGGCTTGCCCCATGGGCAATGAACCCCATGCCCATGTTTCTGAAAATGATTGGGGGAGGGGGGGGGATCAGTGGCGTACCTAGAATTTGCATCAGGGGGCGGGTGGCAAATGGATTTGGAGGGGTCGCACTGACCCCTATTAGAAAAGTCCTCGGATTTCGACCACTATTTTTTTTTAAAGGGGACCTTTTAAAAAAATAATAATTAGTGACCAACTGAATTGTTCTGTTGAGGGGCCTCATCTATAACCATCGTTTCTGAGTCGTCGGATTTCATCCCTAACATTTCACCCTGTTCGAAGGTTTTCTTTTGGTATCCCTTGATAAGTCACCTCACACTGCTGAACTTACACCTATGCAAATCACCTTAAAATGTAAATTTCCAAATTTCAGGCATTCCAGTTCAAAGCGCCTAGTCACCAAGACGCCACCGTTCGTGCACGTACACACCCATCTTGCGCATTCGGGGCAATCGCCACACTTCGTGCGATGGTGCGGTTTTTCTAGGCCTCCTACGTTTTGATAATTGCTGCCAAATGCTAGACTTGCGCCATATTTGACGCGACGGAATGCTTCGTATGGGCGTTTGCTGCGAAAGTGATATTAATCAAATTCGATCGTTAGTTCTCTACTTCCAATATTTTCTGATGCTTAAGAAATGTGGATACCTGTTGAGCCTTGATGCACCTGATATCTTTGGTCAAATATTCTCCCAGATTGCCTACCGAACCGAGGCCCTGCCTCGGTTTTCTTTTTTGGACCTGTTGAGTCTTTCTTCGTCTACGGATGTGTCTCAGGGCTGCAATTCATTTATAATAGGTGCCCAACACATTTTCTAAACCGCTGCTCGTTTTAGGGTTTGTTGCTTTTTTGTGCACCGATAATTTGTTCTAGGTACCTGGACGTTTTTGAAGAACCCGATATGTATATTTAGTGCCCGGTTTTTTGTTGTTTTTGGTATCATGTTGCTTTTTGCGGCCCCAGCCTCTTTTTTTCAGGCCCTCATGCGGTCTCATGGCTCCTGTATGCTTTGAGAGCTTCTGGTGTATATTTTTGTAGAGCTCCAGATGTGTATATTTAGGGCTGCAGCGCATGTTTTAAGGCTCTGTTGGTTGGTTATTGGTTTTACGACACGTCGACTATTGAGTCATATAGCGTCGCCAATCTCTCACGCCGATTGGTCGCGGGCGAAGAGTAGCGACAGGTGAGACTCGAACCCACAGCCTTTCGATTGTGAGACGAGCATCTGAGCCCTAGACCACTCGTCCCATTTTTTAAGGCTCTGTCGCTTTTTGCGAGACTCTGTGCGTTTTGGAGGGCCAGGTGCAATTTCGGCTCCCGTTTGGATCCTACTGTGCCTAATTGGCGCTTCTGGCTCACATTTATGGGGCCCCAGTACGATTTTTGGGATTCAATGCGATTTTTAGGGGTCCCGGTGCGATTTTTCGCGCCTAGGCGAGTGATGCCGGGGACCCAACTGCAGTTGTCTGGGCTCGATGCAATTTTTTGTGGATCTTTGCTGGATTTTTTTTTTTAAAGCCAGAATCTCGGCCTGATTTTTCGGGCTCCTGGTGCCATGTTTGTGTATCGCGCCTCGATTTTTCGAGCTCCGGAACGATTTATTTTCTGGGCCGTACGCGATTTGTGAAGGTATCTGGCGCTATGTTCGGTGCTCCAGAACCATTTTTCTGACTCGGACATTTATTTTTCGGAATCACTCCTTATTTTGGAACGCACCAGCTTGATTTTTTTTCTGGTACCGTTGCGATTTTTGTGGTCATACTGTGCTTATATGGGACCCTAGACGCCAATTTTGGGGAGCCCCGGCGTAAATTTTTGATGCCCAGACCACATTTTTTTGGGATCACCGATGGGAATTGTGGGTCCCGAGCGCGATATTTGGGGGACCGGTTGGAGTTTGCGGGGCGC
This sequence comes from Ashinkailepas kermadecensis, assembly GCA_034440615.1. NCBI lineage: Eukaryota > Metazoa > Arthropoda > Thecostraca > Neolepadidae > Ashinkailepas > Ashinkailepas kermadecensis. The sequence continues at coordinate 44,458 of JAOTOM010003814.1, forward strand.
GTTGTACTTAGCTGTGTCCCCAACGCGATTTTGGCCCTTCCTGTTGCACATTTTCGGGCCCAGACCGAGCTTTCTGGGGACCGCTGGATTTATTTGGAGCCCCTACGCGAATTCTGGTGAACCGACGCAAATTTTGGTGGCCACAGCGCAACTTTTGGGGGCCCTGGCATGATTCTTGGGAGCTTGTCCTTCTCAGGAGGTAGGGGTATTTGCCCCTTTGATATGCCACTGCAGCCACCGAAGGAGTCTTTTGCCGATGACACCTTTCGGAGTAGGAAAGCCATTCGAATAATTATTTTCCGGACCTGTTCTGAATTTTCCGGTGCTGGGGTCGATTCGATCGAGTCTCGTGATCTTTTTGGAGATCCAGTTCTATTTTTTAAAGGCACTTGTGGGTTATTTTTAGGCCCCGGCACGATTCTTCGGTCTCCCGGTGCAATGTTTTTGGGTGTCCCGACACGTTTTTTTGTCCGGGGCATAGCTGGTTTTTGGTGGACTTTGACCCGATTTTTAAGGCCGCAGAGTGACATTCCGGGTAAAAATTTAGTTTTTTTGGGGGAGGGGCAGCTGCAACTTTTGTGGCCCGGCGCGATAATTTGGGCCTCCAGTGTGATTTTCAAAGGCTGCGACTCGACTTTTTTAGTTCAAGTGTGAGCTTTTGGGCCACGACGTCATTTGCTTGGATCCCTAGCGCGAGTGTTAGCGGCCTCGACATTTTTTGGAGGTCCAACACGTTTTGGGGACTTTTGACGTTAGGGTTGGAGCCCCAGGGTGATTATCCATGTCCGGATTGTTTTTTGTTTTCCAGGCTCCATTTGCTATGGTCCCGATGAGACTCTTGGGGCTCGGTACGACCTGTCGTGTCCCTAACGTGATTTTCGGGTTCCGGGCATGACTTTTTGATACCCCCAGGTTCAGCGTGATTTTCAGGGGCTCTTTTGAGGCTCAAATCGTGATTTTCAAGTACCCAGGCTCGACTTTGTTTTGGCGACCCCAGTGTGATTTTCAGGGGCCCAGACGCGAACTTTTGAGGCACCGAACGTAATGTTACGGCATGGAGGTGACGACTTCCACGCTGCCCCCCCCCCGCCGGTGGCGACGCCCCTAGTTACAAGAGGTAGTTCGCTGGATTCCCTCGGCGTGCTTACATTCTCGATGAATAGTAGTGCTGGACCTCGGGCGTGGGCGGGTGGAAATTGGTTGGATGCAAAGAGGATGCAAATGGATGACCGTTGTTCTACTCATATATGCTTTTTTAAACTCTTTGCAGGATTTGCTGAACATAAAATTGTGCAACCCAGAGTATGGATGGGTTCGAGTATTTATCTTCGAATGGTTTAGTGACCTGACTACACGGCAGGCTTAGTGCATACCCAGGTGCTTGCACTTTTCTAGCACGTTCACAGGTAAAAAAATAAATAGCGAATACTAAGGATGTGACATTTGCATATATCGAAGCGCAGCCAAGGGACCGTCATCCCCTAAGCAACCAAAAAGACATGAATGAGATCAAACAAGAAATTTGGAGATTCTCACCACGCAAAACCAAAAATTTTCGACGCTTGAAGCGCGACAAAAGCGTTTTCAATGTCATGTCATTTTTTAGGTCAGCCCCACTTTAGAGGATCCTGGCTGCGCCACTGAGCGTATATACCATTGTATTCCAACATATATTGTGGCATTACGCGGAGTAGACAATCTCGTAATGGTTATCGGTCCGTGGGTGAGAAAAACGAATGTTCTATAGGCATTGAAAGATGAGCCGATAACTGTCCCCCTAACTGTCGTCCGCATTGCGTAATCTTCTTGTACCCACATAGGTATAATGCGAGAATACCGCTGTACCACATAGGTACAGCGGTACGATACAGAACTACAAAGATGATTGTCCAATTGGTATGTTGGGTCGATATATAAGCCTCAAAATGCGCGAATGTTTTGAGTGTTGATGTGAGTTATATGTCATAACTAAGAGTATATTCAGATACGTTGAAATGGTAATGGCCGGCACGCCTGTTCCTACATATATTGTGGCGAGCCTTGAAGCCTTGTGGCGAGCCTGGAGTCGTGAGAAGACTCACGACCCCAACCCAGCCTTTTTCAAGGCTCTCAATATCCGTTGGAGTAGTCGCAGTGATATGGCGTACAGGTCATTACTATTTCAACATATTACAATGCCGCCGTACATTCAGCACGTTTCCTGATAACTATGCTCAGATACTGTGGAAAGCTAGATGTGTTGAATATACATGTCCCATCACTCAGCTATGGTATCTAGCAAATCAGTAACATGGGAATCAGGCTTTCAATATCAGCATTTCGCTTCAATCTGCAACAGTTCCGGAAATTTGCAGCTCCGTTCTGGGCTCGATCGCTGAGCGCCGAACTGATCAATGCCATACCTGCAGGCAGCCCGGTACTACCGACCGCCACCACGCCACGAAACGTGGCACCCTCCGACCGCCGAACCGGCGCGAGGGGATCAGGTGTCAGACCTGAGGGGAGGTCTGACAGGTGATCACTCTTTCGAGATATGACAATGGGCAGCCCGCCGGGGACTTAGAGTTACACACTTGCTGCAGTACAGACGAAATTCGACAAACCTGCTGTGGCAGTCAAAGGGTTAAGCAAACATTAACCATTGAAGCTAGTCAAAATATTGATGGAGATAGACCAATTTTCGGGTGGAATATGCTAGATCAGATCACTTCCTAGTTGGTGGGCCCCATCTGAAGTTCTGTCCATGTTCTGGAAATGTGTCGTTTAATAAAAAACATATGTTGTTGTCTGCCAGCAATGGTTGCTTACATGCCATGGATGTTTTTTTTTCATGGCGAGGTATCGGTAGTGTACCTATTATCCTGTTGATGCACATGCACCCACAAATCTGCTGTGTACATGTAACAATGTATATCATTAATTCTTTCCAATTTTGTTTTTGCAACAATCTTATTTGGGACACATGAAGAGAGCAATCTTAATGGCTAAAATGGCCAAGGGCATTGCATTTCTGTGCTGTAGATTTGCATGTTAGGTTGTTAACCATATTTAGATAAGAATATTTGAATACCAAGTTTATTGACATAAAGACATAAAGACATAAAAGATCAGTGCAACTATGAGCCACAAGGACCCTTCTTAGTTGCACTCTGGACACTGAACGAGTTGCCAACAAACCCGTCGATCAGCCCTCCCTGGAATACCGAAAAGCAAGCCCTCTATTCTTATAATGATTGTCTATGCTGTTTTTAAAGATGTTCAGTGTGCTGCTACTGACAGCTTTCTGACAGGTTTCTGGCAGACAGGTTCCAGTGTTCTACTATCCTGTTGATGAAGAAAGACTGTCTTAATCCTGTCCTGCTGTGTAACAAAGTTGGTTTTCGGGGCATCTTAATCCGAGAAATTCAGCCCCTCCCAAAAATTCGACTGGCGCGACAGTTTCCGGCACCTACCCGGCGGCCACCTGTCTGAATGTTTACCTAGGCAAGCCGCCGCTCCGATCGAAGCCGAGCAATGGACCTTGTCCTGTCCCCCTCTTCTTTCCGACAGACGCCCTGCCGCCGCGGCGTGACCTCGATGCACGCCGTTGCCAGATGATGAAATGTCTGGAGTGATGTGAATATGGTTGTCTTGGGTGATGTAGGACAAGTGATTAAATTATGGGAACCCAATGGGCAGGTGTAGGTGTGGGTGTGTGTGTGTGTGCGTATACATGACTGAGGTGTGACAGATGTCATATCCCGTGGCCAATGTCTGTGTTGTCAGATGTGGGACAGATATATATGATGTACGTGTGTCTGGTCTATGTATGTGTGAATTATTTATGAATGTAGCGGAGTATTGGATGACTGCTGGACGAATGTTCATGTGACTGACATGTGAAATGTCAGTTGGGCTGCAGCGCCCCGAGCCGTCGACTGTCTGTGTACAGTGCGCGGAGTTGCCGATTGCGCTGAGACAGCAGCTCGGTTGTTCGATGCCAGGCCGACGCGAGCCTGCCAAGTGCAGACTCAGCACTGATTCCCACGGAGGGACCGAGATGCTGAGATCAGAGTCTGTCTCTGATGTCTGACATTAGAGACGGCGCGCCCGCCTGCAGTAGAGTCCGCCATTGTTCTCTGACCCGGGGCCGACGCCCTAGCATACGACGCCGTTGTGACGTGCACTGAGTCACATGACGTGTTGCGGGCTGATCACATGATAGTGGCGTAGTACCTCGCGACGGAGCGGGGAGACGCTCTCTTGTCGTCGGGCGTGCGTGGCGAACGGACGCCACTGGGGGCGGCCGGCCGCCGCAGGCAGCCGCCGCCCCACACTGAGGTACGTTTGAGGTATGTCCGAGCGACTCTGACTAGAGTCGCTGTGCGTGACTGTTGGAATGTAACCTCTTGAATACTTGGAAAGTAGCGTGTATGAAGACCGGTCTGTACGTAAGCCGAAATATCTGTTGCCACTGCTGCCGCTTGGAATATCTGAACTAGAGACGGGAGATGAGAGACAGAGATGTTGTATGAAGATGTGGGATGGCTGTGTGAATCGTGTGTGAAGCAGTTGCGCCTGTCTCTGTCAAGATGAGAAGCTATAGTATTAACGCATATATCACGCTGCGCCATTAACGTCTGATCATTGTGGCCGTTTGACTGTTGATTAATTATACAAATACTAGTGGCTCGTACCCGGCTCTGCGCGGGATGTAAAACGAATTCATGTAAACTGGTAAACGTGTATTGTACATCATCAGGTTTGGCCGCATGACGTGCACGGGCAACAGCAAGGCGACAATTGCGTTGCTGTGGTGTTTCTTTTTTTACGCAATATAGCCTGCCTCTCTCGTCTCTCAGTCAAACGCTGTTCTCGTTGCTCAGCAGTCTCGCGTTCGCGATGAGCCCTGTTACGTTTCACAGATGGTGTATCATCCTTAGGCATTGGTTTCTGTCGTTTTAACATTGTCGCATCACTTCGCGGACGGACACATGCACTCGCCACCACTGTCACACTGCGACTGAGGTAGTATTGATATCAGTCATCGCGGACATCGGATATTGTTGTGACGTCACAGGAATACTCGACGCTGATTGGTCCAAGTGTCAGTGTGTCGATCAATCAGGAGAGAGATCCAAACAAAACTCGCCCTTTATATAGTAGAAGATAAGTTCCGGATTTGGAGGTGCCTGTCAAGATGTGCAGATCAGAGCTCTGAGACGGAAGCTTAGAGCTGTTGAATATATACCCGGGGTTTTAAATATCGCAAACGCCGAGGTCTGACTAGCTATTCACGTGCAAGGGGAAGTTTGCCCCCTTAGGGATGGAAGGAAAAATACTTTTCTACAGCTGTGATTAACTTTAACTCTGAATTGATGACCTCTAATTGTATGATCTCTATCAACTTCAAACATTTCCCTGAGATATCCCTGTTCCTGACCATGAGCAAATTTAAAGACCTCGATGAGATCTCCTCTCAGCCTTCTATATCTAAGTGAAAACATATTCAATTTCTTCAATCTTTCCTCATATGCAAGGTTGCTTATACCATTAACCATTTTTGTTGCCCTCTTTTGTACTCTCTCTAAAAGCCAACAATCTTTTTTCATAACTAGGGGACCAAGCTTGGACACAGTATTCCAAATCTGGTCGGACATATGCACAGTAAAGCTTCCTGATGACTTCCTCACTTTTGTATGATACATTCCTATTTATTTCCTCAAGCATTTTTAGTGCCTTCTTCCTGGCTTCTTTGGTCTGTTCTGATACCCCAAATTTTGTGTTCAAAATAACACCTAAGTCCTTCTCCTGCTGAGTCACAGATAGTACTTGGCCACCCATCAAGTATGGAGCTTTCATATGCTGCCTAACTACATGCATGATTTTGCACTTACCAAAATTAACTTTCATTTGCCATTTTTCGGACCACTTCACAAGTTCGTCTAAGTTTTTCTGCAGCGAGACCTGCTCAATGTGTTCTGTTATTGCCTTAAAGACATTCAAATCATCCGCAAATTTCAAAACCTTACTGCTTAGACCACTTTCAATGTTATTTACAAATATAATGAACAATAGGGCCTCAGTACTGACCCCCGGGTGACTCCTCTAAGAACATTTTGCCATGATGATTTTGTTCCAGTTAGCATCACTCTCTGCTGTCTATCTGAAAGCCACAACTCTATCCATTTTAGGATGCCACCTGAAATACTATAGACCTGAAGCTGCATCATTAACCGTTTATGGGTTACCTTGTCAAAGGCCTTACTAAAGTCAAGATATGCTCCATCAACCTGATTTCCCTGATCAAATTGTTCTGTAGCGAAATAAAAAAAGTCCAAGAGATTTGTGAGACACGAACGCCTTTTTCTAAACCCATGTTGAGTATCTTGAATCAATCTGTTTCCTTCCAGAAAACTAACTATTATATACTTGATAATTGATTAGAGTACCTTGCAAACTAGGGTTGTGAGGCTTACTGGCCTATGGTTTTCAACTTTCCCTCTTTCTCCTTTCTTGAAAATAGGAGCTACATTTGCCCTTTTCCAATCTGTTGGAATTTCATTTTGTGAAACTGATCTACAAAATATTATAAGTGCAAATTCCAGTTCCTTTCCAGCTTCCCTCAATACCCTAGCATAAATTTCATCAGGTCCTGCTGCCTTGTTTGGTTTTATTTTCCTCATACGATTGAAAACAACATCATTATCAATGAAATCAACATCGTTTATCCGATCACCTGTCACTGAACTGTGGTCTACGGTTGGCAGATTAGTTATATCTTCCAATGTAAGCACTGACTTGAACTGCTTGCTCAGCTCCTCAACCATCTCCCCATCCTCCCTCAATATAGTCCCATTTACTTGCAGTGGACCAATTGTGCTAGAAACTTTACTCAGCTTGTAAAAACTAAAACACTGTTTTTTTTCTCAAGTCATGCCTGCTCATCTTATACTTGATCACGAAATGGGTCATAAGGCTATTTGATTGCATGTAAGAATGATTCATGTATGTGGTAGATGATAATGATGGTCTTAATAACTGGCTATACAAGTCCTGAAGGTCTGATCGATTTTCTAAAAGAACACAAAATATTATAATTGTACATTGTACTAAAAGGGCATAATTAGCCTGGGTACCATTAACAATTGGGAGCTTAATTATTGTATATTGTTATTTACTTTACCAGACATGTTTCCATGATCTTGGTGAATCTTAAGATGCATATAACATGTATCACTATTGCTTAAGCAATGCAATAAAAACTGAAATCGCAGTTGGAATAGAGCTCCTAGATTGTAACATGCCGGGTCATCCTCTAAATTCCATCACATGTAACAGGATACAGTAATGCCGTGCCAGCCCGTCATAGTGAATTCTAAGTTGGCAAATGTTTAACATGGTAACACTAATGTGCACATTTTGCTGCCAAAGAACACCTCCAAACCTATGTGAATGTTTTGTTTTGAAATCAGTTTTTGGTGCATTGATAAAATTGGGACAAAATTGCTCAATGGGACACTTTTTACGTAGAATTTAGCTTAATATTATGTGTGCACTTTCTAGCTTTGTTGTTTTTATCACAGATTATTTTTTGTGATAAACTAGTCATCTGACTTTATATCTGAACCTGATTAGTACATGCACTGAACTATCTGATGGCATCCTAATGAATTCATAAATTTTACATTTTCAGATGAGTACCATACCTGCACTTCGGTTTTAAGGAAGGTCTCACTCTTCAGGTTTTGATCTTCAAGGCCCTTAGTTTCCCCGTTTTAGAAAAACGTACACGCATTTTACGCATTAAGATTCCGAACATAGACCCGAGGGCTATATGAGGGGCAGACTATTGAGAACCTCTTGAAATACAGCATACTGTATGATCCCAAGTGGAAGGAGAGGTGTGTGAGTGCCACTGGAGATAGGAATGTGGTAGAGGACAGCTTACTGCATGTCAGGAAGTGTCATGCCGATACCAATTTTAGGAATGTGTCTGAGGGACAATATTCCAAGGTTCAGCGGCACCATGGGATCAAGCTGGTTGTGAAGATTGTGTTTGGGAGGCGTGTCGGCGAAGCGTTTCGGGAGATGGACAGCTACTGAAGCCATCAGCAAGCGGTCGTTCGATTGCTGTTGCCGGCCCGGCAGTACCAGCTGCTTCATACCCCGCAGCAACATTGCAGCCGGCCTCGCAGCAAGAGCTGACGCTGGCACCAGAGCAAAAGCTGTTGGCGGGCCGCAGTTACAGGAACTGCAGCCGCGAGCCGCGCAGTCATGTAGGTGTGTATGTATAAAGTGTTTTCATCGTGGTGATTTATTTTGAGTAAGACATTTTTATTCACTGTTTGTGCTCCGCTTGGCTTTGATGCTCCAAAGGTTGCTGAAAGTCTTGTGAACCTCGGATGTCACGGACAGCGCTTGACGCAGAACATGTGCGCTCGGAGCAGCCGTGGTGTTTCCATCCCGCAGCTCGGACTCTGGGGCTGCGATCAGCTTCTCCTGGCGAACACGATATGGTCCAATCAGCAGTGTACGCTCCGCTGCAGACGCACGGTCATCCCCACGCATCCACCTGCCAGTGTGCCCATCGTGGTGTTTGTGTCCCGAGCGAAACACAATGACCTTCACGGGGCCGCAAGGTGGCACCCTGTGCACCCGGAACAGGAACGTGCATGGGCAGCATACGAACTTGCAGGATTCTGAAGTCTGAAGCCGTCCAGTTCCGCGACCTTTTTTCTTGAGGAAGCCTCGCTTGAACTTGAGGGGACATGGCTGATCTGTGCTTGATCGATACTTCGCATAGAGACGATCCGTCCATGCGAGGGTTAGCTTGTTCCCTTCTGCGATGCTGGCCCACTCAGTTTCACTGAATCCCAACGCAAAACGCTCTATCGCTGGTTTTGGCGTAATCGCAGGATCCTTGATGACTTGTTGAGGCGAAGCACTTGGGAAACACCCCTTGTGCACGCTACTCTTCCGGAAGCGGAACTCCGGAGACGGCCGTGCGCTACCGTCCACAGGGCAGTACTCAGGCGACGACGTTGCGCCACGGTCCCCGAGGCGGTGCTCCGGAGACGGCCGTGCGCTACCGTCCACAGGGCGGTACTCAGGCGACGGCCGTGCGCTACCGTCCACAGGGCGGTACTCAGGCGACGGCCGTGTGCTACCGTCCATAGGGCGGTACTCAGGCGACGACGTTGCGCCACGGTCGCCGAGGCGGTGCTCCGGAGACGGCCGTGCGCTACCGTCCACAGGGCAGTACTCAGGCGACGACGTTGCGCCACGGTCCCCGAGGCGATGCTCCGTAGACGGCCGTGCGTCACTCCCATTCAACACGCTTTCATGTTGGAGCAAAGCAGTCACATGCTCTTTAAATGCGGTGTTTCTTCGGAAAAGATCAAACCACCGCCGGGACGATTTCCTCGCCGATTGAAATTGTCTTGCATTTCTTGGCGTGGGTTCAACTAAAGCAACGAAAATTTTCCAGAACTTCTTGGAGTTCGGACTCGGATGATGTTTGGCAACGGCAAGGAGCGTGCTGAGGTCCTACCAAGGAGACAGGAGGCATGTTAAATATGTCATGGATGCAACACACAGGTTATCGGATTTATTAGCTCACTTGCAATTCACGACGCAAAGTACGGTGAATCTATTGTAGATGGGGAGGGGGTTCCTATATGACCCATCAAGCTGGTGGAGAACGGGTCCGTGACACCCACACTATCTTAAAATTCAGAAAGTTGAGTGGAAACGTACAGTGAATGACAATTTGTATGACATAAATGTATTTTTGACATCAATTATGTGCCAGTTATTTTTTACAGGTTATGAGTGAGATGTATGGTCTTAGAAACTGTTTTACTACATCACTAACACCATCATTAACTACAACATATTCACAAAGTGGAGTGAAACATGTCTGCATATACCTGTGACCTAAATGTTATACTACATAATGTGCTATCTGGAATGGTACTTTATACAGCATAAATGAGCTTGACTGAACAGACTCATGCTTTACACCTCGCCTGCTGATGCACACACAAACAAGGGTTAGTCAACAGCTAAAGAACATCAAAATAAGAAAACACGTAGCTAACTTTACCTGGAGCAGGTTCAGAGCCTATATTAGGTACTTACGCTACAGCAAGCTTGCATAAAACAAAACCAGCCACTCTGCATTGGCATCTACCACGGAGAACAAAGGTGAAATACTTGTCCATACCCGGTAAGAAGAAAGACTACGGAAAGTAAGAAGTCTACTAAGGACTAGAAAGGCACTTACATCACCGAGAAACAAAGCCTGCATTGTCACGAATCGTAGTCCAGCCACTCGTGAGCTTCTCGTAACGAACAACACAAGCCATCTGCGGCACTGGCCGTACCGTCTGAGTTGTGTGTCAGAATGGTCGGTGTCGTCTGGCCGTATCATGTGACCGGCGACGTCTGGTCGCCACCGACTAACCCTTCTGTGTCGCCACCAGGAGCTGAACCGGGTCCAGTTGCTGATGCGTCATCCGGATAGTGCATGCAGCGGTTCTCGTCGGGGGTTGACATCACTATGATCCGAGTGGTGTCTAACATTGTGGGCCGGATGACGTCGTGGCGAAGTAGTGGCCTTGGTGGTTGCTGGTGCGTGTAATTACTGGTACCGAGTGCGGTAGACAGTGGAGACCGATGGCGACCTAGTCGATTGTGATAACTGGAAAAGCAAAGGGAACAACGTAAATACTGTGTGGTGTGCGGGAGAGGGACTCGTTGAACATCGGAACACTGAAGTAAAGATGGCGAGAGCATATTTAGACGTCGTGATTAAACGTGCTCTGTTTTGCCAGAAGCTCATCTGAACGTTATATAACTACGCATTCGAAGTATCCCTCAAGCCAAAGCAACTCGTGTCATTTATTCAAGTGTCAAACCCCTTAATTTGATCGGTTCAGGGTATCAAGGGATCGTGTCATGACTTGTGGGATGTCCCAGTGCCAAGATGTTTGAATGACGCATACAAAATATTCATGCGGAACGGAGTCATGCTGTTTTGCCCGAAGGCTTCGGGCCAGGTCACCATGTCCCAAATTGACACGACCACGCAACGATACACGGTTCAGACCTGTCATTTGTGATATCATTAAGAGCTTAACATGTGTGATGGCCGAATGCTGTGCGATAATGGACAGATTGTGTGTAGGTACCGGTTAATCTGTTAGGGATGGGTGATGCGTGCTCCCTATGCAATTATGGGCAGATTGAGGGTTAATACGGGTCAATCTGACAAGTTAAGGCCGTGATGCGTGCTGCCTGTACGATTCGGAGTGTACAAACTGCGAGTCGGTACGGGTCAATCTGACAAGTTCAGGCCGTGATACGTGTTGCCTATGCGATTGGGGGACATATTGAGAATCAGTACAGGTCAATCTGACAACTTAAGGATATGATGCGTACTACCTCTACGAATGGGCAGGGGCAGATTGAGAGCCAGCACTGGTCAATCTGACAAGATAGGTCGTGATGCGTGCTACCTGTGCGATTGAGGGGGCAGATTGAGAGTCAGTACGGGTCAATCTGATAGGTTAAGGCCGTGATGCGTGCTGCCTGTGCAATTGGGGAGGGGGCAGATTGAGAGTCAGTACTGGTCAATCTGATAAGTAAAGGCCGTGGTGCGTGCTACCTTGTACGTTATGTATTCTAGATGAGTGTTCACATTTGCCCTCCATGTGCGTTGTAGCGAAGCATGTACCTATGCATCATACACGCTGTGTTGTGCGTAAGTTTCTTTCGCCTTAAACGCTCTGCTCCGCTACCAGAAAAATCGCACCCATTGCTCCCCATGCTAAAGCCAATGGGAATTAATGCATTACGTCAAAAACCGATTCCATAAGTATCCATCTCAAAAAGTTGATAACATATGATTTCAGGAAAGGTAGTTTGAGTTCAGCTTGACATGGGGAGTCATTTGAGATGAGACATGACCGCATTCGATCAGATCTGCATGTTGGTGAATGTTCCCACCCCCATGTATTGGGTGGGAATATGAATGCACCCGGCAAATTTGCACGGAAATGCACGTATCAGAGGTGTAGCTGATCGCATGCCAAAAATCAGACAAATCGTAGGGACCGGTCAAATCGCACCCATTGCTCCCTATGCTAAAGCCAATGGGAATTAATGCATTACGTCATAAACCGAACCCATAAGTATGCAGCTCAAAAAGTTGATAACATATGATTTCAGGAGAGGCAGGTTTGAGTTCAGGTTGACACGGGAAGTCATTTGAGATGAGACATGACCGCATTCGATGAGATCTGCATTTTGGTGAATGTTCCCACCCCCATGTATTGGGTGGGAATATGAATGCACCCGGCAAATTTGCACGGAAATGCAAGTGTCGGAAGTGTAGCTGATAGGATGCCAAAAATCAGACAAATCGTAGGGGCCGGTCTAATCGCACCCATTGCTCCCCATGCTAAAGCCAATGGGAATTAATGCATTACGTCAAAAACCGATTCCATAAGTACGTATCTCAAAAAGTGAGCAACATATGATTTCCGGAAGGGTAGTTTTGAATTCAGCTTGACACGAGGAGTCATTTGAGATGAGATATGACCGCATTGGATGAGATCTGCATTTTGTTAAATGTTCCCACCCCCATGTATTGGGTGGGAATATGAATGCACCCGGCAAGTTTGCACGGAAATGCACGTATCAGAGGTGTAGCTGATCGCATGCCAAAAATCAGACAAATCGTAGGGGCCGGTCTAATCGCACCCATTGCTCCCCATGCTAAAGCCAATGGGAATTAATGCATTACGTCAAAAACCGAATCCATAAGTATGCATCTCCAAAAGTTAGCAACATATGATTTCAGGAAGGGTAGTTTTGAATTCAGCTTGACACGAGGAGTCATTTGAGATGAAATATGACCGCATTCGATGAGATCTGCATTTTGTTGAATGTTCCCACCCCCATGTATTGGGTGGGAACATGAATGCACCCGGCAAATTTTCACGGAACTGCACGTATTAGAGGTGTAGCTGATAGCATACCAAAAACAGACAAATCGTAGGGGCCGGTCTAATCGTACCCATCGCTCTCCATGCTAAAGCCAATGGGAATTAATGCATTACGTCAAAAACCGAATCCATAAGTATGCATCTCAAAAAGTGAGCAACATATGATTTCAGGAAGGGCAGTCTTGAGTTCAGCTTGACATGGGGAATCATTTGAGATGAGACATGACCGCATTCGATGAGATCTGCATTTTGTTGAATGTTCCCGCCCCCATGTATTGGGTGGGAATATGAATGCACCCGGCAAATTTTCCCGGAAATACACGTATCAGAGGTGTAGCTGATCGCATTCCAAAAATCAGACAAATTGTAGGGGCCGGTCTAATCGCACCCATTGCTCCCCATGCTAAAGACAATGGGAATTAATGCATTACGTCAAAAACCGAATCCATAAGTATGCATCTAAAAAAGTGATCAACATATGATTTCAGAAAGGGTAGTTTTGAGTTCAGCTTGACATGAGGAGTCATTTGAGATGAGGCATGCCGCATTCGATGAGATCTGCATTTTGGTGAATGTTCCCACCCCCATGTATTGGGTGGGAATATGAATGCACCCGGCAAATTTTCACGGAAATGCACATATCGGAGGTGTAGCTGATCGCATGCCAATAATCAGACAAATCGTAGGGGCCGGTCAAATCGCACCCATTGCTCCCCATGCTAAATCCAATGGGAATTAATGCATTACGTCATAAACCGATTCCATAAGTATGGAGGTCAAAAAGTTGATGTGTGATTTCAGGAAAGGTAGTTTTGAGTTCAGCTTGACACGAGGAGTCATTTGAGATGAAATATGACCGCATTCGATGAGATCTGCATTTTGGTGAATGTTCCCACCCCCATGTATTGGGTGGGAATATGAATGCACCCGGCAAATTTGCACGGAAATGCAAGTGTCGGAGGTGTAGCTGATAGCATGCCAAAAATTAGACAAATCGTAGGGGCCGGTCTAATCGCACCCATTGCTCTCCATGCTAAAGCCAATGGGAATTAATGCATGACGTCAAAAACCGAATCCATAAGTATTCATCTCAAAAAGTGAGCAACATATGATATCAGAAAGGGTAGTTTTGAGTTCAGCTTGGCATGGGGAGTCATTTGAGATGAGACATGACCGCATTCGATGAGATCTGCATTTTGGTGAATGTTCCCACCCCCAGGTATTGGGTGGGAATATGAATGCACCCGGAAAATTTTCATGGAAATACACGTATCAGATGTGTAGCTGATCGCATGCCAAATATCACACAAATCGTAGGGGCCGGTCTGCTCTCACCCATTGCTCCCCATGCTAAAGCCAATGGGAATTAATGCATTACGTCAAAAACCGATTCCATAAGTATCCATCTCAAAACGTTGATAACATATGATTTCAGGAAAGGTAGTTTTGAGTTCAGCTTGACATGGGCAGTCATTTGAGATGAGACATGACCGCATTCGATGAGATCTGCATTTTGGTGAATGTTCCCACCCCCATGTATTGGGTGGGAATATGAATGCAACAGGCAAATTTGCACGGAAATGCAAGTGTCGCAGGTGTATCTGCTCGCACGCCAAAAATCAGACAAATCGTAGGGGCCGGTCTAATCGCACCCATTGCTCCCCATGCTAAAGCAAATGGGAATTAATGCATTACGTCAAAAACCGATTCCATAAGTATGTATCTCAAAAAGTGAGCAACATATGATTTCAGGAAGGGTAGTTTTGAGTTCAGCTTGACACGAGGAGTCATTTGAGATGAGATATGACCGCATTCGATGAGATCTGCATTTTGTTAAATGTTCCCACCCCCAGGTATTGGGTGGGAATATGAATGCACCCGGCAAATTTGCACGGAAATGCACGTATCAGAGGTGTAGCTGATAGCATGCCAAAAAACAGACAAATCGTAGGGGCCGGTCTAATCGCACCCATTGCTCTCCATGCTAAAGCCAATGGGAATTAATGCATTACGTCAAAAACCGAATCCATAAGTATGCAGGTCAAAAAGTTGATAACATATGATTTCAGGAAAGGTAGTTTTGAGTTCAGCTTGACATGGGGGTCATTTGAGATGAGACATGACCGCATTCGATGGCATCTGCATTTTGGTGAATGTTTCCACCCCCATGTATTGGGTGGGAATATGAATGCACCCGAAAAATGTTCACGGAAATGCACGTATCGGAGGTGTAGCTGATCGTATGCCAAAAATCAGACAAATCGTAGGGGCCGGTCAAATCGCACCCATTGCTCCCCATGCTAAAGCGAATGGGAAGTAATGCATTACGTCAAAAACCAAATCCATAAGTATGCAGTTCAAAAAGTTGATAACATATGATTTCAGGAAAGGTAGTTTTGAGTTCAGCTTGACACGAGGAGTCATTTGACATGAGACATGACCGCATTCGATCTGATCTGCATTTTGGTGAATGTTCCCACCCCCATGTATTTGGTGGGAATATGAATGCACCCGGCAAAGTTGCTCGAAAATGCACATGTCAAAGGTGTAGATGCTCGTATGCCAAAAATCAGACAAATCGTAAGAGCCGGCCTAATCACACCCATGGCTCTTCATGCTAAATCCTATGTTATTACGTGATGCGTTAAACATTGCGTCAAAACCCGGCGAATGTGTAGGCATCTAAAAAATTAGGATGTAAATTGGTGGACAATGTGCAGCTTTGTATTTTACTGCTTAAGGCGATTCGTTTCGACATACCGCTTGCCTTGTTTGGTACAATCTTACGATGTTGTGGTTGTAATTGTGTAATTAGCTTATAATTCGCTTTGGAAGCTAAACTACTGCATGCACCAAGCTTTGGAGACTACCATCGTGATCAGCCCCTCAAGATGCATCATATGTTATATTTTGAGCGATGTTGAATTGGTCGCTATTATGGGCTGAGCGTGGGCTGACCGTGGGCTGTCTTGACGGTCAAATTGTATAATTAGCTTTGGAAGCTAAACTACTGCATGCACCAAGCTTTGGAGACTACCATTGTGTTCAGCTCATCAAGATGCATCATATGTTATGTTTTGGGCGTTTTTGAAGGGGCCGCTATTATGGGCTGAGCGTGGGCTGAGCGTGGGCTGACCGTGGGCTATCTTGACACACATACGTGCCGCCTTTGTCTTAGATACACTGTAGTATTGTATCTGCTTGATTTGAAGTTAATTATATTGTTCAGTTAATCAGTGTGATATTTATGTCGTGATAAAGTTCAGCTGTTGTCATCGTGTGTGAGGGTTAGGCTCTCAACGGATCCATAGGCACCTTGTGGAACTCTTGATGTTCGGTCTTGTTTTTGTACAAGAGGTTGCACAACATGCGGCAACTCAAAGTAAAATAGCATGAATCGGATTGCTTTTGTTGTTTTTTTAAATACTTCAGTCCGGGATTGGGCCTATGTGAATAATAATTGCACTTGCAAGTAGTTCGGTAATTCCGCACACGCATACATGACCAATGCATGTATTAGATGCTAATAATTGTGCAATCTGGGCTTGTTGTTCTCGGGTCAAGTGAGATCATCTAGGGTGAAGATGTCAGCGTGCCGTTTTGGTCCGATGTGCAATGCGTTACATGTTTATTGGCTACATTTCTCCGACGAGCTCGAAAAAACGGACCTACACTTTCGTATATACCACATAATACTGTGGCACCCACGGTTACCCAGTAGTGTGGTAACCATGTTCTGTTGTACCCAGTATGTCCTACTTGAGGTCATGCGGTAGGCACTGACCTCGCTAAGGTCATTACAGTGGATTGGACTGCCAGTGTAATTTGGCTAGATCGTGTCGGATGGCAACAGCCAAACGTTTCAGGCGGTAAAGCAGCACCGGCTGTCGAATTGGTGATGTCAATATATCATTACCTGTCATTGTACACTCGCCTGCACTGAAATGTTCTAGGGGACCCTAAACTATGGCTGGCCGCTAGGAACGTAGGCTGTGCCGCTTCATACCAATAATTACTGGTAGGCTGCGCCGCTTCACAGTTATGCGTTGCGTGACAGTCTACAAGATTCACCACTGGTCAGCCGTGGGTATTCGCTTGTGTGGTCGTCACGTGGTCATTTGCGTGAGCATTGTTGCGTGAGCTCTGGCCGAATCACCCGATCCATGTATTGCAGTTATATATTGCAGTTATAAAAAATTGGCAAATCGCTTCACGCGCAGAATTGGCTTGTCTAGCTTTCATAGGCAATACCATATATTTAGTGCTCTTTCGCTTTTTATGTCATGCAGCCATGCAGTGAGAAACACGTGTCTACGCTGTTCCCGCCTTGCATTCCTCCGTCGGCCAAACAACATTGGCAGTTCAGCAAGCGGTCCACCACTGGAGCCCTGTAGGCAAGCGGCATTTGATCGCTGTGATTTCGGACTTCGGCGACAGAACGAGCTGGAAGTGTTAGAAGGAGCATGGTTGCAAAGGATGTAGTGAAAGGAGATGAGAAGCTTATGATGTCAACGGAGCATTCTCTTACCCTAAAATAATAATATAATTTCTAACCTTTGCACTTTTTAGAAATTTAGTTCGAATTTTTGCTGGGGTGGCTTTATAAACCAGGATCAAATTGCTAAACAGACCTTGTTGCGTGAGCCCTGGCCGAATCACCCGATCCATGTATTGCAATTATATATTGCAGTTATAAAAATTTAGCAAAACGCTTCACGCGCAGAATTGGCTTGTCTAGCTTTGATAGGCAATACCATATATTTAGTGCTCTTTCGCTTTTTATGTCATACCTTTCCTACTTGGACATTTTACGAACATCTCTTAGATTGATGCTGGATCTAGCTTAAGCATTGTCTGCCTGTAGTACTTCTCAGAAATCATCTGCGGCTCTGGAGGTTCGTCGCATTGGCGCCTCAGCTTGTCCGGCCATTCCTTCTGTGCTTTATAGCTCTTTCACACAACTACTGAAAGATTGTGGGTTCGAATCTCACCTGTCCCTACTCTTCGCCCGCGTTCAATCGGCGTGAGAGATTGGCGACGCTATATGGCTCAACGGTCGACGTGTCGTAAAACCAATAACCAACCATCGAATTAAAACTCTGTACCTTGGGCTAATTCATTCCAGATTTTCAAAATTTCTCAGTTTTCTTTAGCTGTATTCCTGATGGATGCTCGGAAAGGCCGTGGAGGGGCGCGGTAAGGATGCGGGAAAACTGTTCTGTAGACGTCTCCGGGCACAGAAACACACAGATAAATTTTGACTACCTACCACAGTCCCGTGTTAGCACCATTGGCATAGATCGTCCTTTATACATGAATTCGAGAACTGGGTGTGGGGCAGCGAGAGCAGCTGCCAAACAAACCCGGATCTCATGGCGCAAACTATACAGAATATGCTTGGAAAATCGATCGCTCCGCTTCCCTCCGCACATTTTTGGACATACCATACCAGAATAGGTACGCTTGGAGCAGGGAGACGTGACACCCCCCCCTCCCCGCCCCCGGAACAAAAATGAAGTAGGCTAGGACGGGCCATGCACATAAATATTCTTTTGGTTTAAGGCGTAGGCAGTTTAACGTTTAGCGGATGCCGTAAACCAGCGGCTCGTCACTGGCAGGGTAGTTTGCAGTACCATAGTTTCCATAGATCATTTATGTTGCAGATTCTCTCCCGTCGTGATCGGTTTGGTTGGGTTTGGTCGGCTTAGTCATGCTAACTCCAGAAAATAATCGATGCTTCCATGTCAGCTTGTCACACAAGGCTCAATTGAAGATACAAGGTATCAACACAGGGTATCAATTGAAGCTCGGATTCCCAGCCATGGCCGTAGCAGACCCCATACTGTGGTGCAAACATGGTGACATCTCCACCATAAACCAGCAAGCCAGCATTCGCCTGTCACACGAAAGACAAATTATCGGATTTAGCTCATTGTATTCAGCATTTACAGAAAGTAGCATTATTCATTATCGTGGTGGGCAAAGATTGTTCCGAGAGAAAAAAGCATAAAACATCAGTTGCATTTCTGGGTTGATTAATTAATTGTAGGATCATTGTGTACATGTAGATTGAAGATGCAACAAACCTGAGCCATGTTCGTAATGTGAATGTGTAAAATCACTGCGCTACTGACCATGACAGCTTCACTCACAATATAAACAAACATGATTTAGCTGATTGTGCGCATAACTCATGGAATTCTTTACCTGACTCATCAATTAAAATTTTTGTATCATATCTCTAAGCAATTAGCAAAGTAAACCATGGCATAGGTGTATTCACCGGGTGGCTGGGGGACATTTCCTCCAATTTTGTTTCCGTCACCCCAATTCTATTCACGAAACACGTTTTTTTCACGTGTTCCCATTTAACACAGCCTCAGATCAGATTGTCTCCGCACTGCGAAATATATACATCTCAAAGTCCGATGTCAGGTTCGACAAAAAGGGAAAAGGAAATAAGGGAAAGACCACCAATCTGTTCAGCTGGAGCCTCACTACATGGAGGTAGCAGTGTCAAGACGTGCAAATGAAATTCTCAGATCAGGCACAGTGAATTGGAGTGGACCTTCTAAGTAAGGTGATACCCGTGGTGCGCATTGATAAATAATTGGTGTTGTCACCTGTCAGCTATTTTGCACTGAATTGTTAGCCACAAAATTTACACTCAGTTTACATTCCATTTCAACTGGGTGCCACATGATGTAACTGTTGCATTTCGTTTCAAGTGGTGGATATTCTAAGGTGCACGATATGTACCACGGAGATGATTGAGGTGGCTGACCAACTGTTTGTTCGAGTTAGGCCCTGAGGACAAACACGATACCATTACATTTTTATTTATCGTGTTTTTCTTTGCCCCCGTATGTGGGTGTGCCAATCCTGGTCTGCGCATTTTCAACCGGCGATCACCCGTTTTTCCTGTGTCACCTCCCCTACACCTATACATCAATATCCACCCATAGCATCAATCATTAGACTTCTTTGACCATGGGCCAGCAGATAGCTACGTTCTCGCTAATTATTTCTGTTCACCAACATCGGTGGACATTTTCAACGGGTGCATCTTAAAGACGCATAGTACTACATCGTAGAGACTAGGGCACACCACATACACATTATTGAGGCTGTAATGAGCTTGCACCATTCCCCACACACAATTCACACACATAGCAGAAGTTGCAGACATTTTGTTTGAACAGCAATACTAATGGATCCACTCTCACCAGGAAGATAAACCAGCTATTACACATGGATTCATATGTCGTGAAAATAGTTTCAAGAGCAGCGGCAAGTGTGAATTTGAAAGTACTTATACTGCGATTATATTTTTCAGCAACACGTGTTGCTGTTAACCGTAGGTGCGCCCAGGGGGTCTGCCCCCTCAGTGGTGAAAGTTGTGTGGCCACTATTAAAATTATCGGGTTCACTCTCGAAAAGTGTTCAACCATGCTACTTCGCGACATTTCTGGGTGCGCCCTTACTGCTGACCCTTCTCCCCACTTTTTGATACGCTCCTTCGCCTATATTTTGAACAGATTAATGGGACAATATTGTCAAAGTTTTAGTTCTCGGAGATATGTCCATATGCAAAATGACATCTATTTCAACTCAGACGCATAGTTCGATGAACTCAGTACCCCTTTATATTTGATACTAGCATCGCTTCATCTCGATTCGGTACCATACCGAACCGATATTTGCATTGTAAACAGCCTTATGGTAAGCTTCACGTTTTGTGAGTGCGTCCACCTACCTTCAAATAACATTGAAATACGAACTTCTGTGTTTCATTCCCCCAGTCAGAAAACCATGGCGCAGACCGGGCGATTGCCTGCACCCCACCCTTAGGCAACATTCCGGCTCGATTTGGAAGATTAGTCAATAGACATATAAAATTGGTTCAAGTGACTGGAAGTTCAAGCATAACCTAAATCATGCCGTTTACCTCATCGATCTAGCTTATAAATGTTAGTCGGACGTCAAATCAGGGACGGATCCAAGGCAGGGACCGCCCCCTTGAGACTTCAAAGACTGCATGCAGCTACGGTGCCCGTCCAACTGAATAATATTTCCACTTTTTAAGCTTGTTTCAACAGTTTACACGGATAGAATATAATTGAATCAAAATGGCAGTCTCCTCAAAGTGCTCGGGGACTTCCAAAGCAAGTGCTGTACATTGCCTTGGCTAAGGAAGTGCACAAGAGTTAATACATACACATGCCGCACACATCAATGCATACATCAATGCACGCATCAATGCGCACATCAACGCACACATCTACACACCAGCACACAATTCGGCGGATGCACACATCCTCCCACCACTAGAGCACGTCCATGGATCGTTTCAAAACGAGTGCCCTTCACCGCATTATTTGACATGGTCCATTCTTATGTTGGTAGCGGAAAATAAAGTTGAAGTAACGATGCGATTCAGTTTCTCGTCATTTTGCTGCTCGACATGACCCAGCCGCCCGACTCGACCTACAAGCTCAGCGATTGTCAGTGGCAGTGACATGACATGACATGACATGGCAGTGACATGACATGACATGACATGACAGTGACATGACATGACATGACATGACATGGAAGTGACATGACAGTGACATGACAGTGACATGACATGACATGACAGACATGACAGTGATCAGACGGAACAGGAGGTGAAAATAGGGCGTCACAGTGGCCATTTGAAACAGCGCTAAAGCATACCACACCGGGCATCTCATTCGCGCTGCACCACCAGCAGGTCCACCACAAGAGGCTGCCACTGCACCTGCCACTGCACCTGGCACTGCCAGCTGACGCAGGAGGGAGCACTCCACCTGCGGACACGTGCGCCTGCCGATAGCGGTCGGCCTCGGCAGCACGTCGGCCTCGGTCATGTGTGAGATGACGCGCCTCCTGCTGTTGACATCCAGTTTCGAGTAGCTGACCTGGCTGACCTGGCTGACCTGGCTGACCTGGCTGACCTGGCTGACCTGGCTGACCGCAGCCGGGTCGTCCCGCGGCGGGCGACAACATCCGTGATATGTGTCGCGGAGACCTTGGCCAAGGACTCTGGGATCTCGCCAAAAACCAGCTGGCGAATGTTGTCACTAGGTCGGAGAACTTGGTGTAGCTGGTAGGCGACCACATGAATCAGAGGAATCGCTCGTAGCGAGTGGCTTCTGGCCACACCACACTTCCCTGTAACAACGACGATCGCACTCTGCCACTCTCGCCTTTCCAGTAGGTGGTCTTGTCACATTCAAAGTAAATGCAGGCAAATTTACCGTTGGCAGCACTTATCTCAATGGTTGTTAGTTGGAATTTATAATCGCCACCCAGAAAGAAGGTGAGTTTCATAGAGTAGACATTGGCGACTTGTCCATCTTCCAACTTCGCAATTTCGTCGTCGATAGGGTCCAGAATTACAGATCCAGATATTACAGATATTTTCTTCAGGAGTCAGGATGTGATATTTGATCAGTTATTAAGATAATATTCCGCATATAGTGTCTTCCGGACCCTCTGGTTCTCCTTGGACCGTGTACTTTTGATGTCCTAAATCATACTTATAATGAGGAAAATATGCTTGCAGCAGCTAAAGCAGCTAAAGCAGCAGGTTCACTTGGCAGTGGATTCAGTATCGACCTTCGGTTATGTGATGCTGAAGAAATTGACCTTGGTAGCACAATGGGGTCGATAGTTTCTGCACAACTCAGGATATCACGGTGATTAGGAGTTTCCAGTCTATTTTCCCTTCTAGTATCTTCCCTTTGTTGGTTTGACTCTGTGACCTTAAGCATTTACTTCATTGATGTCCCTAGCCTCGCGCCAGCGGCCAACGTGGCGGTCACAATGCATGACACGCATCAACGTCCATGGACTCTGGTGACCAGAACGTTTACGCCATTTTGGACAAAGTCATGAGCATGTTACTCGTATGGTCCAGGCCTGTCCATGGCTAAATCTACGTTTTGTGTCACGATTATAGTTTACAAATTATGGTGATAATCCGCCCCAACATTTTCCCCAGTGCTTCATGTTCAACAACGGGGGGTGGGACAAGTTATTTTTGGAGGCGTGCCGGACCATAAATGCCATTTGCGCCGCCTTTAAAGCGAGTGTGTTTTGCAAGCAAAGCTCAAGCAAGTTTACATTTACGTTAAGAAAGTTTTACGTTAAGAAAGTGTGTGATGTTTTAGGTGCTGAAGGCTGGGGCCGGTCGGGGGACATCTCCCAAATGCTTAAATGGTTTTAGTTTTACTTTGCTCCTCCGCAAGATAATATGTAGGTAGAGTGGGGGTGAGGGATGATTTGAGAGTGATGAGGAAGTTGATTTTGCCAGGGTGCCGGCATTAGCCTACTCTTGTCGAAGAGCATCGAGGGGTATTTACCGCGAGGACAAGGAGGTAATTGTCCACACCGCCTATCACGCCGGCTGCCACGTGTTAGTTGTTAGTTGTGGGTTAGTGTAAGCATGTCATGCAGGGCTGTCAGTGGGGTAAGTACGGTGTATGGCAATTCGGCTCATCTACATCCGCTGTACCTCTGGGTAGCCGTTTTACGTTATGAATTGCAAGGTAAATCGGCCCATCGACTTCCGATTGCTCCTCTGGGAAGTCGTTCTACGTTGTGTTAATTTTTTCTTCCGCTTTCCTAAAGCAAGTCGGCTCATCTACGTCCGATGACACCGTTAGGTAACCATTTATTGAAGGAGTTCTGGGTGCTTGTCACCCAGAATCGTTGGAAGTGACAGAGTGTTGCCCTCTTTTTGGCAGAAGGCCTTAAGTGGCTGTCTTTGGGCGTTAAAGCTACTACAGTCTAGCAGGATGTGGCCTATGCTTAGTTTGGTATTGCAGGTGTCGCAGTGAGGTTTTGTATATTGGTCATCCTCTAGTTGAGGCTATGTTAGTTTAGTGCCACCAGTTCTAAGTTTAGTGAGGGTGATTTCCTTTTGTCGGTAAGATTTATTTTATGTGTTCCATGTGCCTACCGTCGCGTTAGTGTGATGTCGTGGGTGTGGTTGGATTTGTATTGTGTTGAGTTGTGTTGTATCCGTGTGTTCTGATGATGCTGACGAACGTGGCGTTGTAGAAGTGCTATGCAATTATATACTTGCTATATAATTGCATAGCAATTATATAATAGTTCAATGCTAATGCTTGCTTTGCGGGTCGGTCTGTTTCTGTTACCTAAGATGTTCGTGTGGCCCGGAATCTATAAGAAGTAAAGGTTCCTGTTTACGTCATGGGCCACGATTTGTTGGATTCCGGTCATCAGCGAAAGTCAGCGTGAAGTTGTAGGTACTTCATATGCACAGTAATTAAATTTCCAGTTTTGTTGGGTTGGGCACTTTGGCCTCCTCAGGCCATTTCGTGCCATATGGTAATGGAACTATCAAAATAGAGTATGACGCAGGTAATGCAATCAGTTTGTCTAGATACGATCGCAAAGATATTCCATCGCGACGATCGCCGCAAAGATACAGAATAGGTACGACTTTGATACTTCAGACCCGCAGTGAAATGAGCATGATAATTGTGTCACAGCCGTTGCCATTTGCGGGCCAAAATGCCAACAGTGTGTTTCGTGGCGAGATCACGTCCACACCACCTGGCAAGTACCGCACCGCACCGCAATCACCTGGCTGGTATTCTGACCCGCAAATAAACGATGCGCTGCGGCACAGCATACCGACTCAGATCACCGAGATTCCCGGCTGACAGTCGACGCCCAGTTGCGTAATGCGACGAGTTTCTTTCCACCATAATGTAGATACAGATCTTTGTGGTGGTTCTTCGCGGTCTTGAACATACGCTATGTCTATTCTGTATTATAGCGGTCTGATTGCCATGAAATCTGATGAGCAAAGCTATGCAAACCCAAACGACAAGTTAATTTACAACCAATGCATGCATCACACAAGCACGTTCGCCTCTCAAATGCGCGAACTACATGTATAATTATTGTTAAACGCACACCACCAGTTAACTCGAGCAAGTTGTTCGAGGTAGGGCGACCGAGCAAAGTCAGATTAAGTCTTTTGAAAAATATTTTACGTCCATTTTCGAGTATAACTACAAAAGTTCGTGGTTAGGCAACCAACATAAAGGTCAGGCGTATATGTTATAAGAGGGAATTTGCACTTGGCGATAAGACCAAAACAAGAGAAACAAAATGTTGGCAACTTAGTTCAGATGTCAAGATCCATTTGTAATCAAACAAAAGAGCACCTTCTCACCTGATACTTCAGGTTTAATTAGAAGAGTCGCAGTTAGTTGCAAAGGCAATATTGATGCATGATGCACACTTGGTACCGAATCTGATACCATATGACATTATATATACAATAACGTATTTGATTTTGTGGATCAATGCGGCATGCTTTTTCTGTGTGCGAGATATATCACTTGCGGTTCGATAGATACTTGTCTTGTTTAGAGTTGCATGACAGGAATACTTGATACACATCGCAAACTATCTGAGTTAGTTATTTCTACCCTGCCCTACCCCACCACAACGGCATTTATGTTTGGGGCTAATGATTTCAAGCAGACATCCTGTTGGGTTTTCCATAATTGATCCTGGTGTGAGAATACTACAGGAAGATATTTGCTGTAAAACGTTTTTGTATATCAGGAGGTATTAGGTCTAAATGCAAGAGTCAAGCATATACATAATTGTTCGCTGAGTGGCGCTACACTTCTGGTAGAACTGAAGTTATTTATATCTTCGGAAGCACTGTGCTCTCCAATTCAATTGTAAAATATGACGTCTTTTATCAGCGAGCCACACGATGTCTGAATATAAATACTTCAACTAAATATCACGAATATCTATATATCTTTGGAAGGCACTGCCGGTCTTTTCAGTTCAGAAATACACGAGCTCGCACACCCCTATGGCACATATATGCTGTGTACTATAGACCCAGCAGCATGCAAGCAAATATAACATACCATGTAGCATAGGGTAACCATAGCAGCAAAACTTTGATAGACGAGGAAGAAGCAAATTGAACCACATCACATTTCTGCCTGCTAATAGCAATGCAGTTATACAAAGAAAATACCTACAAGACACATGTTTGGACAAATAACCTTTTCTATCCAAATATGAACACGGAAATATTAGAATAGGAGGATTTCCTATCGTTCATCAGGGGTGCTGTTGTCCTTGCGAAAGATGCGGAAAGCGCAGCATTTCGAACTTTATCCTAGAACGCAGGCAGCGAAGCGTCAAATCCAAGATGGTGGGAGGGATATGCAGACCAGGAAAGATGCCTCTCTCAATGGGGACCTCACTTAACGGACGACTTCCCTTGTAATAGTCGGAACTAATGGCTAGCCAGGGCGTCACCACAACTCACAAACCTTAAAGACATCCATCACATGGGCCTCCTCATGAATTGTAGAGGTCTTCTTGTGAGAGAGGACATTCAGTCTTGTATGGGCCTCTTATAGGTATAGTGTGACGAGGTGATATCGGATCTTCCTGTAAGATTTGATTTGTGAGAGACATTGCATGGAACTCACTTGGTGGAATTTTCCTGCATGCCATGCCCGGATTTCCTAGTTGAGAAACAATGCGATTTCCCAAGGATACCCACGTTTCCTGCATGGGCGGCAAGATCGGGCTTCTGCTGCGGTGAGGGGAGGGGGACACCAGCCCTCTGTTCGTCCCTGCTGCATCACCTCCGCCCCAGGATGATTGTGTTAAGCCCGATGTTCGGCAACAAGGATTTGCAAGCACACGCTTAATTATTACCATGTCATTTCCGCAGGCACTGGTGTCACAATGCTGGTAAATAATGGCTCCAGAAACCCTAGCATTATCATGAAGTTCGCTTCAGGGATTTTAGGCTAGATAATTCAATCTAAGGCGTCAGTCAATTGGAATTGACAACGAAAAAGTCGCTGGCGCGGCGCGAGGAAACTTCTGACAATGCAACTTAGCCGGTTAAAAAGATGCTCCGATATCCGGAGCCGGAGGGCGTCGCCGTCGGGCACGCGCCGCCGCCTCGGCGGATCCGTCTTATCGCCGGCGACGCGGCCAGAACTGCAGTCAAAAGACTCGGCGCGGATCCGGCCGCACCCGGCCCGCGAACAATGACCGGCCAGCGACGTGGCCAATACAGGCCTGCTCATCGGGCCGAATTGGCCATCAGCGCGCCCGCCAGTCGGCCGCCGGTCGGCCGCCGGTCGCCGGCCGTGGCCAGAACCGGAAGATGCAGTCGGCCGGCGACCAGCGACCGCCGGCCGGTCACAGCCGGGCCGAGACGCACGCGCACGCGTCTCGGCCCGACGCCGCCGAACGGCTCTTCGCCACGCGACTGTGTTCAGGCGGCGCCCGCATCGGCGACTCGCGTTGTCCCGATGACATTCGCGTTTCGTGAAAATTGCAGCAGCAACGTCGGCCATGCGTGAAACCGATTGGTTGACACGGGGAACACTTGTTACCGAGTATACGGGCGCATTGTTCTGTGCCCTAGCCATGCTGTGGCCTATTCAATGCCAGCCACGGGGAAACTCCTAGAGGCTGGGTGGGGGTGGTGCGGGGACGGATGCAATGGAGCTAAGAGGCATCGCTGCTCACGCACTCGATCCGCTGGCCAGTCGGCAGGAAGTGCCACATTTCCGGATATCGAGGGATCAGAGGGAGAACTGACGGCACGGCCGGCGGCTGTTGAGTCGGAGCGGGAGCTGTTAAAGCAGACTGACGGCGCTGTTGGCTTTATAAAGGAGCTGCCATATTGCTGGCGTTGATCAAGAATATCCCATCGAAAGAATGCGTAGGCCTATCTATGCTCGGTATGCAAATGCAATAACCTAGCCACATATCTCAACCCCATTTAATGCCACCAATAGAACCGAATCATTCCGGATATATAAGACGCTAGGTGAGGCCTATCTATCAGATATATAAGCTTCACATTCGTCTGCTATTTCTGGATCCATCTCCGTGAGGCTGCTGTATTTTTATACAACGGCACTCAGGCATGACAACCAGCTTAATTAAATTAAATGTGGCACATTTATAAAGAACAATTGGACTGTGTAGCACATACCGATGAAGCGAAGACGAGAAAGAACCGAGACAACATCAATCGGTGGCAGACTCGTCAAATAAGGACAAGTACATACATCCAGAGGTGTGCAGAGACAGGGCCAGAGAGCGAGAGAAAGAGAAAGAGAAATAGAAAGAGAAAGAGAAAGAGAAAGAGAAAGAGAAAAGAGAAAGAGAAAGAGAAAGAAAGAGAAAGAGAAAGAGAAAGAGAAAGAGAAAGAGAGGGAAAGAGAAAGAGAGAGAGAAAGAGAAGAGAGAGAGAGAGAGAGAGAGAGAGAGAGAGAGAGAGAGAGAGAGAGAGAGAGAGAGAGAGAGAGAGAGAGAGAGAGAGAGAGAGAGAGAGAGAGAGAGAGAGAGAGAGAGAGAGAGAGAGAGAGAGAGAGAGAGAGATATATATATATATATATATATATATATATATATATATATATATATATATATATATATATATATATATATATATATATATATATATATATATATATATATATATATATATATATATATATATATATATATATATATATATATATATATATATATATATATATATATATATATATATATATATATATATATATATATATATATATATATATATATATATATATATATATATATATATATATATATATATATATATATATATATATATATATATATATATATATATATATATATATATATATATATATATATATATATATATATATATATATATATATATATATATATATATATATATATATATATATATATATATATATATATATATATATATATATATATATATATATATATATATATATATATATATATATATATATATATATATATATATATATATATATATATATATATATATATATATATATATATATATATATATATATATATATATATATATATATATATATATATATATATATATATATATATATATATATATATATATATATATATATATATATATATATATATATATATATATATATATATATATATATATATATATATATATATATATATATATATATATATATATATATATATATATATATATAGAGAGAGAGAGAGAGAGAGAGAGAGAGAGAGAGAGAGAGAGAGAGAGAGAGAGAGAGAGAGAGAGAGAGAGAGAGAGAGAGAGAGAGAGAGAGAGAGAGAGAGAGAGAGAGAGAGAGAGAGAGAGAGAGAGAGAGAGAGAGAGAGAGAGAGAGAGAGAGAGAGAGAGAGAGAGAGAGAGAGAGAGAGAGAGAGAGAGAGAGAGAGCTGCAAGCACACAAACTCCACATGCGCCCATTGCCAGCCGACACCACACCAACACCTGCAACAGCGAAACGCAGCGATGTGTCGGATGCGACGGCGACCACGGCTCCCGGGACGGGGCCTGCCCTCGGTGGAGGAAGGATACAGATATTCTCCGACTCATCCACTTAGAGATCTGGGACCCGTCGCGGGCAAGGGAGTGGGCCGCCGAACAGTATCCGTCGCAGCCCGCTCAACCCCTTCGCCACCAAGAGCCGTCCACACAAACGCACACATTATATACGGCTACCCCACTAGACTCAACCGACTGCTCCAGGAAAACTCAGACAGACCCGACAATAGTCATAAGACCAGAACCCACAACACAGAACACGACACAAGCACTGGCACCATCCCCCATACCACCGCCCATACCACACCGCGAAGCACTCAAGCTATCACTCCTACCATGTCCACCAGAACCACCCAAATTACCACAAGCACCACTCACGCGACGCAAAAACCACCCTAACCATTATGGACCAATCACAGACTCCGACGACGACTGCGTTGGCTCAGACACTACAGATAACACCGCTCAGACTACCCAAGCACCGACAACACGAGCAACCAACAAACCAAACAATACATCTACCAACAAACCAAACACCACAACTACCAAGAAATCCAAAACCCGCACCAAAACCACCCGACACTAAATCAGCATCCGAACAAACAACATCCGAACAACTCCTCCACCCACTCTCCTCCAACTCTACCTATGACGTGTAAAAAGAAAAGGAAAAAACACAGGCAGGTATATGGATGTCAACACCACGGCCTAAAACAAACGTGAAAATAAAATAAAAGAAAAGAAAAGACAAGAAAAGAAAAGAAAAGAAAAGAAAGAAAAAAACACAAAACAAACAAACAAAGAAAACAAAATATGAACAAACAACAAAAAAACAAAAAAAACTAAAACAAAACAAAACAAAACAAAACAAAACAAAAGAACAAAAACGAACTCAACCAAAACAAAACAAAGCCCATAGCAGTGTATGACATGACATGTGTTCTTGCAATGCTCAATCGAAAGGCGATGACCCCCCATCCCCTAACTACGCCCCGGCACCGCCCGGACCACCATCTTCAACTCATCTACCAAGACGCAAACAGCCGATATCACCTGACGGTGGCAGGCTGGGCAAATTCATCCAACAACAACAACAACAACCTCAGACCTGCGTCTGTTTAGTCTGGCGCCACACCGGCGCACAGTCCAGCTTCGTTATCAGCCCGGCTGCGCCAGGCACGGATCACAGTCAGCGGCAGCCGCTCAACCCGTCGAAAAGGCTGCCGGTGGGTGCCGTATAGAGCCCGCGCTGACAACCGCACTATTTCTCTTTGCCACCTTACGCGATGTGTGTAGCCATTGTTTTCAAACCTGATGTACGGTCACTGAGGATTTCCGGTTGACGAGTGCAGGCTGTGACACATGCGAGCGAGAGAAGACTAAAACTATCGAGGGAGATGCTTGCATATTTTGCGCCAGCGGTGTACTGTGGCAGCTGGCTGGCTGATGGCCCGTGTGCTGTGTTGTAGTGTGCTCACACGATCAATGAATGTTGCCAAGAGATTGTAATACAGATGTTATGTAGGAGGTAGTGGTGATGGCTTCGTGGGCAACGGTGTGAACATAAATAAAAGACCTAAACACCTGTGTTATTTGCGAGGGAGGACGCAGCCGAACGGGTTTAACGTGAACAATCGGATAACTTTTTAAGCGTACGAGATACCCGAGCCCACACCAGCGGTACCCAGACGATGATGAGGCTTTTGAGGAGCTGGTATCTGGGTAGCTATAGGATTTACTTTATTCGAAATAGGAGTGGGTAATATAATAATTAGGCTGTGTTTTGCTCAGCACTTTACCTTGCTATTGGATCCTTGTCACGGAAAGCGTAGCCAAGTGGAGACCAGCCCCCCCCCGAGCCGCCAAAATACATTAGATGCAACGATAAACTTTGAGATAGTTACCACGCAAACCTTGATTTTTTTAATTGTCTCATCACATTTTTGGGGGTCCGGCCCGACTTAGGAACGTTCTGGCTGCGCCATTGCTCGCCACGTAGGTTCATGGATAACAAATGCGACACACGAGTGTGCCCTTGTAGTGCCTATGGCGACAATACCTCCCTGGCTTTAGAACAGCCAGCCCTGACCGTACCACTACCACTATACCGCTCCTCTCTGGTGGCCTTCCCAGATCCTACACCTATCCACGCACCTAGGCGCTACACCCTCGTACAGGGTACGCTTTTTTGCTTTAGAACGCAGTGCTTGTTCATCACCGCCTGAAGACGGCGTCTGCTATCGTGTATAACGCCATAGTGGGCTAATTAGGTATCAGCAAGAAATCCCACCTGGTGAAAATGTATTGGAGGAGGCCCTGGTATTAAGGGGGAAAGGTGCAGGTACATGCCATGTAGCGCACCGATCTGTTGCCTGAAAGTCTCCGTTCGACGGCGCCATGGACCGTGACGACCACACGGCTGGCTCTGACAACACGCCCTCCGGGAACTGCGTCTGGCACTCGAGCCAGCGCAGGGCGTGATCGCCGCCGCCGTGGCGGCAGAGTGATTCATGTGGGTCGTTGCACTTGATGGCCACTAGATAGGGAAACGGCGGCGGCGATCCGGCTTACTGCGTGCGCTGCCTGCGACGCCGCCCCTCTGCCGTCCCCTCCCTCACCTGCGTGCATCACTTCGGAGGTCCGGGCACCGAGACAGAGACGGCACTGGCGCGGCAGATTAAAGGCGATCCGAGTCCTCTCAAAACTTGATCTTGCCACCTACATTCCAGCTGTCGCTACATCTCTATCGCTAGTTGTTGCTCCAAAATCTTCCAACGCATGGTCAACGGACGAATCAGAGTCTACCTCGAAAGCAACGAAATCTTCTCCCCCTTCCCAAGCGGCTTTCGGTCCTGACGCGGCGTCACTGACAGCCACATTGAAATTGTTAGTTCTATACAGCGCGGTTGCATTAAAAAACATGAAACTGTCGCACTTTTTCTCGATGTTTTTCATGGGGCTACAGATCTCCCCCACAAAATCGGTCACAATGCTTTTCTCTCGGCTTGCCACATGTATTCCATCCACCCAGCACTACGCTGTCGTGGCCAAATTATTCTCATCCAAACCACCTTCAAATATCTTGGAATCGTCCAAGACAAAAACCTCTATTTCGGCGTTCATATTACCTATCTCAAACATCACTGCGCTGAGCACCTAAATTTCCTGCGCTGTATCTCGGATCGAAACTGGGGTGCAGACAGGGCCACACTAAACAAAATGTGCATCGCCCTGATTCGTTCAATCCTGGAATACAATACGATTATCTTCGATCATATATCTTCCTCACACATCACATCACTTGAACGCATACAAAATCACGCCATACGCCTCATCATCGGAGCACACTGCTCCACGCCCATCACCAGTCTTCGGGCTGGGGCCATTCTCCCTAGCCTCCAACACTGCAGAACACTCTAACTCGTTGCCGAATGATGCCTTCTAATGATGCCACATTCGGACCACAACACAGCACAATAGCCCTGTCACTCTTGCCGCATCTAGCCCCTCCCCCATTCGGCGTACCTATAGCAGAAATAAATACAACATTGGCATTCATCCAAATCAGGTCCTTACACTCGCACTGATATTCCCGGACATAACCTTCGGCAAATTCCCCCCTGCTTCCATTTTGACAGATGAAGCAACCCAAACTCGAGTATCTATTTCGACAGCACAAAAAATACCACTCTCCCCATCGAAACTCAACTCAAACTTTACGAACATCAAGAGGCCCTCCCACAACACACATACTTCTACACCAACGGCTCCGGTACCAGCAATGGTACGGGTATGGTGGGCCTGACACTGACCAAACGAAATTAACACCAAACCATTCGGCATACACGACAGAGTTAATGGCCATACTGACCTGCCTGCAACACATCATTGAACACCACATAACCACACTCATCATCATCTGCACTGACTTACACTCATCCATTGAGCCCTCGCAGCCCTACACAACACCACCCATCCCACATTCAACGCTATCTGCCTCCTCTGCCATGCCAACCACGCACGCCCCCGACTTACACAGCTCTGGATCCCCGGCCACATGGACATGAGAACGAGAGAGCAGATGGTCTTGTCCGTGAGGAAATTGACCTCCCACCCGCTCACTGACTTCCAGTGCCCTCCCCCTCCACAGGTGACCTACTGTCCCTAGCGAACACCATGTAAAAAAGACATCTCCAGGCAGACTGGAACCACAACACATCTCACCTACATAATATTCAACCCTTCCTTTCCGAATGACCATCATCATGCCAACATACACGTACAAAAGAGGTGGTCCTTGCCTGTTTGTGGCCAGGCTACACCATCTCCACATACGACTACCTCCTGAATAAACCTCACCATTTTCCACTTTGTCGCGTGAACGCGTTCGCTATTCCCTGGAGCATTTTTTGTTACTTCTCCGTCCCATATATAATGTACAACGTGGAGCCATTTCCGCTTACTTCGTGAAACGTCTTCAGCTGTCGTTACGCACACTTCTTGGCGATGAGCACCCGGAGCTCCTCGAGCTGCTTTACACTTTTCTATATTGCACAAAACTGGAACAAGGCATTTTGTAACAGAGTTCATATAAAATTATACGTTTGGCTGTCCCGTAACTGTAATTGAAATAATCCCGTAAGCCTACCGATAGTAAAAGTGTACCGTAAATGTAACATCACTACCGCCACTAGCTGCCGGCGAACTTCCGCGTCTCGAAGGCACTAGATCATTCCAGAACCCGGAGATGACGTACGAGGGGCGTACGCGACTCTTCAACCAATGAAAAGCCGGGGGTTTTGCCCGTGAGGGGCCGCACGTCGAGCGGCCGCCAGTCGCGACTGGACATTCAAGGCGAACGGACCTGTGTTTGACGGTCCGGCGCGCGCTAACTTCCCACCTAAATTCGGCCTCTAAATTCATAGAAAAGGCAATATCACGGCTTTCCTTCAGAGAAGAAAGTTCTGTACTACGTCTGACTGTCTCGTGTGTTCGTACGAGTGCTGCAGTGCAAATACAGGCAGTTGTAAGGACATTGGTGCTTTCACAACCGAGGTATCGAAACGCGAAGGTCATTAGGCTATCACTCAAGCCGATATAGGAACTTTCCTACAATTTGAAGTCGAACGCTATCATCGTTTCCGCTCTTGCCTAACAAACACATATAGGTTATCTCGCAATAGATAGGCAGGTACCGATACAATGTCGCAAAAAAGCGGACCGTTTCCCCACAATTTACGCTTGGTATTTACCTTCCGGTTTTCCAAGCAGCTCCGGTTTTCTTCCTTTCGGTTTTTCCAAGCTCTAACTTCAACATTCACCTACACATCCAAGGTTGGGCCCGGAAGCCGACGGCTTGCCCTGGGTGCCGGGCCTCTGCTTCGTTTTCAGGTCGTGGGTGGCCAGTGGAGGTCTGTTCGGAGTTCGCAATGCTGGCCACCCTTCAAATGTTCTATCGCGTGTCATGTATGTCGGTTTGTATGTCTTGCATGCCATGTATATTCCCCGTCTGTGCCACTTTCCTTGCTTGTCGGCTTCTCTCTATTTCCTCTCTTACTTGCCCGATACCGGATGCCACATATGCCGGTTTAACATAACTTTTCATAAGTGTAACCTATCTCTGACGGTTGGCACTTCGTCGCTGCTGAAGATTTAAAAAGAAGAAGAAAATAGGGACAGCCATTGATAAAAAAGGATGATGGAGGCCGCATGTGATCAACAAGTGACAGAGAGCCGGAAGCTTGCGGACAGGAACTGGCTGTGCACTCACTTCCACACAGATTTCGACCGGAATACGCATCATGAAGCCGATTATTGTTTACATAGGCTTGTCTCATTGACATACAAGTCAAAATGTCGGGACTGCTTGAACTTAGCCAGCCATATTTAAGACTGTCCATCACCCACTCTACTTAGCTTTGGTCAATTGTACAGCGAATTCAAATGCCGCTGCATAATTACCATTTCACCATGTATTTCTTTTCAGACTCGATGCCTGTTTCTCTGGCTGTCATCGAGTGCACGTCCACGTACAGTGGGGCCGGCATTGGCTCGCGACGTAGCACAACCACTGAGCCCCTCCCTTTCTCCGAGCGAGGGTGAGAAAACCTCCGGCAGTGCGAGACTCTTCCGACTGAACCCGCCATGCGAAGTGCGTAGTACAACGCCGCATGGCGGCTACTTGGAGCTGGTTACTGCCGGGTACTTGGAGTGGGTTATTGCCGTTGGCGGCGTATCAGACCACCCCGCCGAGAGCAGCGCCACGACCGTCGGCGACGGCCGGCCGGCTGGCCGGTGTCATGGTCAGGGATGACATCCGCCGAGGGCAGCGTCCCGTCAGGGACGCCATCCCCAGGAACAGCGCAACGGTCAGGGACGCCGTCACCAGAAGCAGCGTCGCCGTCAGGGACGCCGTCGCCAGGAGCAGCGTCACCGTCAGGGACGCCGTCACCAGGAGCAGCGTCGCCGTCAGGGACGCCGTCGCCAGGAGCAGCGTCACCGTCAGGGACGCCGTCGCCAGGAGCAGTGTCACCGTCAGGGACGCCGTCGCCAGGAGCAGCGTCACCGTCAGGGACGCGGTCACCAGAAGCAGCGTCACCATCAGGGACGCCGTCACCAGAAGCAGCGTCGCCGTCAGGGACGCCGTCACCAGAAGCAGCGTCACCGTCAGGGACGCCGTCACCAGGAGCAGCGTCACCGTCAGGGACGCCGTCACCAGGAGCAGCGTCACCGTGAGGGACGCCGTCACCAGAAGCAGCGTCACCGTCAGGGACGCCGTCGCCAGGAGCAGCGTCACTGCGGACAGTGACGGTCGAGGCCGGCCGCAGTCACTGGACGCGCTCCGCCGTCCAGCCGGCGCGCTGGCCAGATGTCGGCGCTGCGCTCCGCCGGTGCCGGCCGCTGGGCTCCGTGGTGCGCGCGCCGAGATCGGATCGGCGCGGCCAATTTCCTGTCCATAACTCTGTCCTGAGCGGCTGTCAGTCGAACGGCACGTGCAGACGACGCGTCCGACCATGTGCTGCGCGTCATGTGTGATATGATACGGGCGTCGCACGCCGCGTGCTGCGCACGGCACATGCGACACCGGACGCCTCCCGAATTAGTCGGCACAACCGGAACGAGGTAAAGGAACAGAACGTAGGTGACAATTTCGTGTGGAAACTCGATTATGGCTGACTCATGTACGATTAACTTGCCTAAAATGAGAACCTATGTAAAACCAATGAGTCAATAAATGTATCGAGAGTCATGCACCTGACGCATAATACAAAATCATGAATACATAAAGGCATGAATGTATGATGCAATCATGTATTCATGTATTCGTGATTATTTATATCTGATAGTATAGTACAACCAGGACTGAATCCTTTTTGCCGAATTAAAAAAAAAAATGAAAACGCTTGTTTGGAGACTAGTGAGTGAATAAATCCTTCTGTTCACTTGGGAATGCAGGCAAAAACCTACCATTTAAAAAAGCTATCGTGTTTCAATGCATTACATATCCGTGATGATTTTATCGGTAAACCTGATCTAAGAAAAATATAAAATATAAAGTGTAAAATATAACATATAAAGTATAAGATATAAAATCCCACATCCCGCAAAAGGCTTGCTTTTGCGGGATGTGGGAGACCGGTAATAATTCCTTTGCTTTACCCAGTTTCCCACGGATGATTTGCTGAGAAGACAAATTATCGTGAGAATCAGCTAACCGTACACCTAGTCAATTAACATCAGCGTGCACAGTTGCTGAATAAACTTGCTTGATGAGATGTGTGCCATCTGTTCCAGCAAGTTAACGCAGAACTTTACATGTGATCACCACATAAATGTGCATCATCCAACTTAGGAAAAGAATGCCGGAATTCAAGAATCTACGGCATAACTGAGATTGGCGTGGAAGCCCATCCGGCGTCGAATGTTGACGTTGTTGATGTTGATGTTGATGTTAATGCTGAATGTTGAGATTTCAGTTTGGTTCGTCTCAGGTTAAAAATAGCATATACACGCGCACTGAAGCCGGGAATTGGAGGAAGACCCCTATAATTGCACTGCAGGGCTAGGAGAGCGACACTTAGAACTGCACTGGAACCAGGACTGAGAGGAAGACCCTTAGAACTGTATTGAGACCAGGACTGGGAGAAAGAAAAGACCCTTATAATTGCCCTGAGGCCAGAACTGGGAGGAAGACACTCAGAACTGCACTGAGGCGAACATTGGGAGGTAGATGATTGTCTATTACCCTGTATATGTCAGTTCCAAGCATTTTCCTCACCCGATGAGAAGAAAAGTATATCGTACTCCTCCAGTTCGTTATACGTCACGACCCGTGCCCATGTTGACCATACGTGTTGACAGCTGACGCTAAGTGTAGCTGACATCCATGGAATGAACGACAGCCACCCAAGTCAGCGACATGTCAGCTGCACTGATACATGGCCGAAAAAGCCGCACAGATCCAGCGAGAATAAGAAATTGCTTCAATAATACAACATCCGCGTAGGCGGATATCTCCAATTTGTTCTGCGCGCACTCACGTCCTGGCAGTTCAGTTTAATCACGACAGATGGCACCAGGAGTGATTCGGTGGTTCGTCGGCGTCTCCAGCGCCAGTGTCGCATTCCTTGTCGGCTGCGTCGGCCTGCTACCTGCCTGTCATCTTGAACTGACGGCGCCGCAATTGGCATCCCACAATGTGGCTGACAGCGCAATCATACCCTCCTCCGCCTGTCACGAAAGAAGAGCTCGCGCAGATAGCAGCCGTGTTGTGGCGCTGTGCTGTCATATGTCGCGCATGTCAAACCTTGGCCGTGTCCAGTCGGTGCATTGAT
The DNA here is from genome assembly GCA_034440615.1 of Ashinkailepas kermadecensis. Taxonomy (NCBI): domain Eukaryota; kingdom Metazoa; phylum Arthropoda; class Thecostraca; family Neolepadidae; genus Ashinkailepas; species Ashinkailepas kermadecensis. The sequence goes on from JAOTOM010003814.1 coordinate 82,722, forward strand.
TATTGGAGTGTAGCGCGTCTCACTCCGGCTCAATGTCACGTGGCAAACATTTCTTCACATATTGCGTACGGAGACAGCGGAAATTACTCGCCGTAAATTGCTGATGCGGACTATTGGAGCGAGTCGCATGCGACGACATGTCGGTGCTCGTCCGTGTGGAACCGGCGCCGTGTGCTCACCGAAACATCCGCGACAATATTGGGGAGTTAGGGAGAGCACCCAAGAGTTCTCCAGCGCCTATGTTGCATGTTTGTGCTTTGTTTTCATGGGTCTGATGTATACATTAAACTATTATTGAATCGAGAACGACTTGAACACTTCACTACGGACGATAACATTTGTGCTAACGAAAACGTAATCCAAAAATCTTAACGCAACGTTAAAACTTCTCCATTTTATTTGTATTCAAGTCCTCACTAACGTATCCAAACAATATGCAACAAAAAACCTGATTCAACCTGCCAGTGCCATTAGCACTACCACAGCGGGGGAGGGTGGGAAAGGGGTGAAGTCAGTCCCTGATTGTTCTGCGTGCCATTTCCAAGCAGTTTATACTGTAAGCCTTAAGCCTATCGACGTTTCCTCGGTATCTTTTTACACATGCCAAAAACGATCACTCTTAGTGCTACCAGACTTGTGCCCGACTCAAATTTTTTTAGTCGACTCACATTTGACTCATAGATCTTGAGATCCGATTCAACTCATGATTCATAGCAGGTCAAAATTATTTGATTCGACTCAATTCAGACTCAGAGCTCACAAAGAATGATTCAACTCATGACTTAAACAGAAATTTGAATCGACTCAGATCCGACTCAGTGGTATCAGACTCATGAGCCATATGATTCAGTGTGCACTGCCCACACATTATATATATATATATATATATATATATATATATATATATATATATATATATATATATGTATGTATATATATATATATATATATATATATATATATATATATATATATATATATATATATATAATATATATATATATATATATATATACATACATATACATATATATATATATATATATATATATATATATATATATATATATGTATATATATATTATATATCTAATGTGATGTGAAATTGTTGGTGTAACAAAGATTATAGCAAAAATAATTTATTTGACAGACAGTTCGATGTCAACGCATCTTCATCTGTGTCTAATTAAAGAAGGGAATTAGTATTTATTTAGACCGACTAACGAAGATGCTCTAACATCGAAACATCTGTTGAATATATTATTTTTGCTACAACTTTGTTTTGATCTCACATTATTTATCATTCGTCATGAACTGTAATGGTTGGTATATATATATATATACAGATAAATGCATGTACATGTACATAAAGTAATTTACTAAAAAAACATGAACGAGGTGAATGGTTGTCAATGCATATGCAAAGCCATGAGTGCATAATACTTCAATCCACATTAGCATGATGCACAACTTTAATCATATATACCTGACACACATCACCTAACTTCAACATAGCACCCAGGTCCTGCACTGCAATAGGTATCCGCGCATAATAAAATTGCGTTGGTTTGTTATGGGCCCCCACGAAGTTGGTTTGGTAGCGGGCTTGAAGGTTGAAGGTTTGTTGCGGGCCCTTCACCATTGGTTTACATGCAATTTTACCGACCTTCTCTACGCTATCTTGCATATTTTATGGCAATATAGAGTACTTTGACGTATTCTAATTGAAAGACATATTCTTTAGCTTCAGCAAAGGGTATCCTAAATGACCCAGTAATAATCGTCCTGCCTAGCAATGTGCCATTTCGGGCAGGCTCATCATCAAGCGCCTCCAAAATAAAATATTGTTCCCGATATTTGCAGGCTCCCTCAACCGTCAATTTTACGTGTTCAAGTTGTCACCCTCGTTCAAGAGCGGAAGAAAGGAAAGTCAGTGTGGGGGGGGGGGGGGCTAAATGCGCCATAGCTTCTTCTTCCCAATGGCAGGAGAGTTTCTGAAAGGTAACCAAAGAAGACCGCCTGAAATGGTAAGGCTACCACTGATGATGGCCTGAGCTGAGATACCCCTCGCGCAAATGATGTCGCAGGTGCCGACGGGGACGGCTTCGGGAGCGGACACAGCAACGCACCACTAGCGATCTGATCTGGTCACTATGTGCATGACCTGCCAGCGGTCCGCGAACTGGACCGTGCACGTCTGACCCGCTGTCTGCACGATGGTCGCTGGCAGCCGGCGGCTGTGGAAGGCTGACGTCTTCCTATTTATTTATTTATTTATTTCACGATGTATGTCCCCCACGTACAGTGGCTATTATGGACAGTCCTCTACGATTTGTTTTGGAAATCACATTTTAAAATCATATTTAGGTACTCCAACATCCGTAGGTTTTATGTAATCCAATATCAGTGCGTTTAAGTGATTCAACATCGATAGGTTTTAGGCCGTCAAAGATCAGTAGGCTAGGTTAGGTTACATTAGTTTTTTTTATTGATAATTGTATGTTATTTTTAATTATATACCACCACATCCAAAACCCTTTCCCCACACTTCCCATATGGTGCTGAGGCGGGACAGCATGTATCCGTAGTCAAATTATTTTCTTGGACTGATTTCTTAGATAGAAGTACTTGAACTTGAAATGCTTATATCTTGAGCTTGTATCGTGTCAAATTCGTTGAAATCACATCAGAAAACACCAGAAAAGCAACATTTTGATCAAAAATGTTTGCCATTTTTACACAAATCCTTTAATTGTCGATGGAAAGAATCAACCTCAATATAGGCATCACTCACTTGTTATCTCATGATAACCTCTCCTTTATATATAAGTTTGAGACATTACTTAAATTACACAGGTCAGGACTTGGAGCAATCGTGCTCCAATCACCTGAACAAAACCTGTATAATGCCACACATTCCAAAATACTTTGGTTTGTACCAGGTGACAAATTGATATATTTGTCACCTGGTATCACTCTTTGTCCATTATGCTAAAAAAATGCGGCTCATAAATGCACCATTTCAGTTAGCAGATCTGACCCAAATCATCTATTTCTCATACCTTTGACCCTAACTTAGTGTAACTATAACTTAGTGGTAAATGATTGGCATGAGGGTCTTATCATGATTGTTATTTCTATGCACTAAGAACATATGTTCTCCCAACAAACACATTTGGTAGACTTTGTAGTGAAATCGGTATCGTTAGCGGCGTGAAGAGTCTAGAGGACCAACGACGCGATAACTCCGTTCGAAAGTACAGCGGAACTTTACCTTATATTTGAACTAATTGAAGACGGCAAAATTATTTCAAACAGCTCGTTCCAGCTTATGGATGATGGACAAGCGTACAGCCGAAAGTTTATAAGTACTGGCAGTTAATTTAGACGCAACTGCCAACACCACAGACAGCGGTCTAGCGTGCGAGAAAGCTCAATCTCCTCTGACTTCCCTAGTCGAGTTCCCTCGACTATATATAATGGTCGTCCAGACGGGGGGGGGCGTAAACTGGTATGTTGGCCTTATCTACTCCGGATACAGGGGCGCCGTTTGGTCAGCGGCCGTCGGCTCGGGTACCAGCATAACCCATAGCATTTGAGAAGCATTTCCTGCCTGCAGTTGACAGTGGCATTCCTAAGCTGTCTAGTCAGGATGCAGAGTCGTCGCTGTACGGCTCCGATCGCCATTCGTTGCGTTCGTCGTCGGTGGCTCAGGTATCGGCCGTAAGTCATAACATGCATTAAGACGCGTCCAGCCGGCCGTCAACAGTGGTGGCATGATTCACGCGACACGCGACGTAATATAACTGCGTATTCTAACGATGAGGGCAGAACGGTATAATTACATCTAACATTGTTACAACTTCCAGTTTAGATCACAAACAAGGTTTTGATAGAGATGTTTGAATGCATGCTTATTAACATGACTAAGATAGTGTAACCACTCATTTCCATTGCATATGCTTAATCTTGGTTGAAAATCAAAATAATACCAAAACCAAAAAGGAGGGCTTTCAATTGGCTCATACACAATAACTAGTTATTTAAAGCTTTAGAAATTGCAAGGTAAAGCATAAAATTAGCTAGCCTGATCTAGTTTCTCAGAGAAAAGTATCAAAATCTTGAAATAAAAGGACATAACCTAAACAGGCCTATCCATCTTTTTCTTTGGTGGAGGAAAAACATTGCCAATATGCAAACAAAACAGGCAAAACACAACAAAGCAATCTAGGAAATGATGTAAATAGAAATAATACAGAAAGGTTTCAGGATTACCCTGGGTTTTGGCTGGTGTGACTATTATGGTGGGAATAGCTGATGGTAGCAGCCATTTGCATCTCTGAAAAGAGGTAAGCTTAAACCGTTCTTGCTTCAGGTTTCTTCTCTTATCAATTTCTTTTAAATGCTTGGAGCATACTCTTGGTTCTCCTACATTTGACAACTTAGACACATGTTTTATTGTGTGCCAAGAGATTTTGCTTAGGTATAATCCTGATGAAAATGGTGTAACCAGATTTCTTCTTTATTAAAGTTGCCTGCCCAGTTCCACTTCTATCCTCTGGTACTACACAGTAAGGCATGCCACCTGAAACAGAGATGTGTTCCATTCCAACATTATATCTAGATGCTGAATTTATACTACAGGAAATCAGCCTGAAACTTATTGAAAGTTTCAGGAAGGCATTCCTAGATCACAATGGTATTGTACATAAAAGTTCAATTATGCATGTATCATCAATAATCCATGCAAGATTCATCAAGGAAGAATGCATCATGCCCTGGGTCCAGATAAAAGCGACCATTGCATATGATTTGAGAAAAGTCCTCTGCAACCAAATTGATACCATATTAAAAAACCTTCGAATGACGTCATGCGGGCTTGAAGGAAAACTTCGATCTACCTTCTAGTAAAGGTACCTTGGGTTTGTTATTTGTCACACGCGCGTGTGATATGATATCAGACGCGCGTGTGACAAATAACAAACCAACGCAAATTTATTCAGTGCAGATACCATTGCAGTGCAGGACCGTTTCGGTTCCATATTCTTTTTCACAATTACAACCCATTTCTGTGTCGTGCTCCTGGCACTAGGATTGACTCATGCATGATACTGATTGTGAATACCAAGCTTAACATTAATAATTATTTGTAGTTATTGTCATTGGTTTTTGGTAAATAACTTCAGTTCCCCTCATTCTTTACGCACTGGCAGATGACAAGTTGACAATTGTATTGCTAAGCAGGAATAATGTGCTGTGTTTTTACTCCCTGCTTTGTGTCATTAAATAATATTCACATAGATACAAGCTTTATATCATTTGTTCATAACTTGCACTTGAGTCACAAGACTCAAATGACTCATTGTGATTTGAATGATTCACTCATGATTCAACTCATTTATTTTTGGAAAGGTGTGATTCAACTCACGACTCAAGATATATTTTGGGGAAAATAATGGATTCAAATCGCGACTCATCCAAAAATGATTGGTTCATGAGTCGATTCTCGATTCAACTCGAGTGGAGCACAAGTCTGAGTGCTACACAGAGGAGGCCGCATGGACGTTTTTGGTGATCGATTCAAAATCCGATGTTTAGGTTTCCAAACATAAGTGATCAGCGTACATCACAATAACAACGTCCCGCTTTCTTGTCATTTTGGGACAGACGTACCCATTTCCTTTCTTCAGATGTTCGTTTTTCATAACCAGCTAACGTCCGTGATGGTTCCCTGGCCCACTGGACAGCAACTATGTTCCTTCAGCCACGGAAGCCGACTGTCCATGTTGTGCTGCGCAGCTCGGTGTCCTCGATCTCAAGAGGCGAGACTGAACTTCTGTTCAGTGTCCGCCTCTGCTGTGCTGCTCCATCCTGGGAGACGCTGCCCTGGGAGACGCTGGGAGACGCTCCTGGGAGACGCTGTCCTGTGAGCTGACCCGCGCCCTCCATCCCCGATGGACGGACGGACTTACACCGTCCCTGCTGCGCCATCCTGGGAGACTGACGCTGTCCTGTGAGCTGCCCCGCGCCCTCCGTCCCCGATGGACGGACGGACTTACACCGTCCCTGCTGCTCCATCCTGGGAGACTGACGCTGTCCTGTGGCTGCCCCGCGCCCTCCGTCCCCGATGGACGGACGGACGGACTTACACCGTCCCTGCTGCGCCATCCTGGGAGACTGACGCTGTCCTGTGGCTGCCCCGCGCCCTCCATCCCCGATGGACGGACGGACGGACTTACACCGTCCCTGCTGCGCCATCCTGGGAGACTGACGCTGTCCTGTGGCTGCCCCGCGCCCTCCATCCCCGATGGACGGACGGACTTACACCGTCCCTGCTGCTCCATCCTGGGAGACTGACGCTGTCCTGTGGCTGCCCCGCGCCCTCCATCCCCGATGGACGGACGGACTTACACCGTCCCTGCTGCGCCATCCTGGGAGACTGACGCTGTCCTGTGAGCTGACCCGCGCCCTCCATCCCCGATGGACGGACGGACTTACACCGTCCCTGCTGCTCCATCCTGGGAGACTGACGCTGTCCTGTGAGCTGACCCGCGCCCTCCATCCCCGATGGACGGACTGACTTACACCGTCCCTGCTGCTCCATCCTGGGAGACTGACGCTGTCCTGTGGCTGCCCGCGCCCTCCATCCCCGATGGACGGACGGACTAACTTACACCGTCCCTGCTGCTCCATCCTGGGAGACTGACGCTGTCCTGTGGCTGCCCCGCGCCCTCCATCCCCGATGGACGGACGGACTTACACCGTCCCTGCTGCGCCATCCTGAGATGCTCACCCTGTCCCTGTGCACGGCCCAGTGCCCTCCGTCCCCGAGGGGCGACCTTGACCGTCCCGGTGCGCCATCCTGAGATGCTGACCCTGTCCCTGTGCACGGCCCAGTGCCCTCCGTCCCTGAGGGGCGACCTTGACCGTCGCAGCGCGCGACGTGCGCGGCGGCCAGACGCGACGCGACGGCGGCGTACATGTTGCGTGGCGCGCCGGATTGATCACGCCCAGTCGGAGTGGACGGGCGGCCGGAGCCGCGGAGCGTCAGTCGGCGTCCGGGCGCCGCCGCCTCGTACCCGCCGCCTCGTAGCCGCCGCCTCGGCCGGGCGCCGCCGACGGACGCCGGACGCCGCCTCGGCAGGTGCTGGCGCCACGACCGTGCGTCTCTCCTCGGCCGTCCGGCGCTGCCAGCGGGCCGCCGCGGTCCGTGATCGCCGCCGGTCCGCGTCGCGTCAGTCGACAAGTCGGACAGTTTGACGGGTTCGCGCGGGCCGACGCCGGAGTTCGGCGGCTCCAGACCGGCGTTGAGTTCAGTGGCGGTGACTCTAGATCGGCGCCGAGTTCAGTGACGAGGTAGCACCAGCGCCTGGTCGGCGGCGTCCAGCTGTGTGGCGGGCGGTCGGCGTGCAGGCGCGGCGCGGTGTGAAGCCGGCGCCGTCGTAGTGGAGTGAAGTGCGCTGTACGCTGTGCGCTGTGCGCTGTGCGCTGTACTCGGGACGGGCCGCACTGTGCCTCGTCTTGCGACGCTGCGGCGCGTAGGCGCTCGGCCCGGTGACGCCTCGGTTCGGCGGCGGCCACCCGTGCCGTGAAGTGAGCCTCGCGACGCCCGTGACGCCCGTCACGCTCGCAGTGACCAGTGGCGCGCGACGATGGCCTGGCGACGGACGGTGACCCTGCTGTGCAGCTGGCTAGCGGTAGCCGCGCGCTCCGAGATCGCCGCGCCCACCGCCGCGTCCGCGCTGGCCAAAGGTAACCACTGCACGTCCACTCCGCCGGCGTACCACGGCACACACACTCCGCCAGACACTCGCGATCTCTGACGGCACCGATCTCAGTTAATCTCAGCCCTCCCCCGGGAGTGATTTACCTGACCTGCCGCAACACCGCGGCACGCCGCAGTGCTCACGCTCTCCGACACTTGGTCACCCCGTGACATGCGGACACTCGGCGACACTCGCTGTGTACACTCAGACACCACGGCACTCATTGTGTCGGTAACACCCAGCCCTCCTGCAGCCTTAGCCCGCTGTGCTGACCGACGCGCGTGAAAGTTAGCGTGACAATGGTCTTCTAATGTGTGTGCCTCACCCTCCGAGTAATGGTCAGGGTGTCATGGGGCCTGAGCGGTGACAGAGCCGAAGTGGAGTTCCTGCACGGCCTGTGAGTGCTGACGTGGTCACACGTGGTCTGACGTGGTCTGACGTCACGTCAGCTGACGTGACGTCACAGTTCGCGGTCATTGGCAGAAGTTGGAGTTAATGCAGGCGTAACACGTGGCGAACAAACTTGAGGCGATTGCATCACAATCTGTGCCCGTTGGTTCCAGAGCACAGCCAGTGACTAGGATAGCAGCAGATCGGAGTAGCAAACTAAACAGAAAGCTTGTAATACCGCTAAAATACGCAATTGTGGAATGTATGCGTTAAACAAATACAAGTAAGCGGCGCATTTTTTTCGCAGGTTATCAGAAATGGATATAACAAAATACACTTTTCATTACGAAGTGCAACTTCCTAGTTTAATGCACGATTCATGGGGTACGACACGATAACGTGTGCGATCGACGTTGTACTCCTTATTGTTGTTACGTGTGATAATCAGAGGAACATTCGAAGTGTCTGCCCTGGTTTGACGTTGCGATGTATCGAATATCTACCGATTTGGAGCACGTCGCCTCCTTTCCTACCTCCGTTTTCTTGCGTCGACTGTCCCGCGATTATAGGTGAATCACGTTCACTTGCTTTTTTATTTGTCGATCACGAGTTGCCGACGGTGCTCATCAATATTTCCGACGCAATGATCATAGCATTAATAATTGTGTAACTCGATACGGGTGCGGAAGTGGCCTGTCATGTTGTCAGTGCCGAAGACAGCTGGGAGTAAGACAGAGACAATTGTACCTTGATTGATACGTTTCGCTTTGTATGGCTTCTGACCACCCCAACCGACTTGCATATTGTGGCTGCCTATTCGAGACCATGTATTCTGCAAGCACCCAGGTAATTGTCTAGCTTTGTCCAGATCCCATGGGCCGCGCATCGGTCGAAGGCAACCTCAATAGTGATACGTGTGCGCACTGGTCCCCCTGTACAGAGCCGAATCTGGAATAGTGGTACGTGTGCGCACTGGTCCTCCTGTACAGAGCCGAATCTGGAATAGTGGTACGTGTGCGCACTGGTCCTCCTGTACAGAGCCGAATCTGGAATAGTGGTACGTGTGCGCACTGGTCCTCCTGTACAGAGCCGAATCTGGAATAGTGATACGTGTGCGCACTGGTCCCCCTGTACAGAGCCGAATCTGGAATAGTGGTACGTGTGCGCACTGGTCCCCTGTACAGAGCCGAATCTGGAATAGTGGTACGTGTGCGCACTGGTCCTCCTGTACAGAGCCGAATCTGGAATAGTGGTACGTGTGCGCACTGGTCCCCCTGTACAGAGCCGAATCTGGAATAGTGGTACGTGTGCGCACTGGTCCCCCTGTACAGAGCCGAATCTGGAATAGTGGTACGTGTGCGCACTGGTCCCCCTGTACAGAGCCGAATCTGGAATAGTGGTACGTGTGCGCACTGGTCCTCCTGTACAGAGCCGAATCTGGAATAGTGGTACGTGTGCGCACTGGTCCTCCTGTACAGAGCCGAATCTGGAATAGTGGTACGTGTGCGCACTGGTCCTCCTGTACAGAGCCGAATCTGGAATAGTGGTACGTGTGCGCACTGGTCCCCCTGTACAGAGCCGAATCTGGAATAGTGGTACGTGTGCGCACTGGTCCCCCTGTACAGAGCCGAATCTGGAATAGTGGTACGTGTGCGCACTGGTCCTCCTGTACAGAGCCGAATCTGGAATAGTGGTACGTGTGCGCACTGGTCCCCTGTACAGAGCCGAATCTGGAATAGTGGTACGTGTGCGCACTGGTCCCCCTGTACAGAGCCGAATCTGGAATAGTGATACGTGTGCGCACTGGTCCCCCTGTACAGAGCCGAATCTGGAATCGACACGTACAGGACAGTTCAGGACAGCACAGGGCTGTCCTCGCCCGCAGCGACGCGACGCTGTTCGGCGCTTCTCGTCTCTTCTGTGGACATTTGGCACAACACTCAGAGACCTGCTTAAGGCTCGTGCTTAAGTGAGGCTATTTGTGTGTGCGTGGGCGATAATCCACCGTGCGGTTTCGCCGGTGGCCGACGCATTCCGATTTGCGTTGCTTATATCCTCATGTCAAGCCCGCGATCGGCCTGTCGTCCCCATCGCGTGCAAGCTCGCGTGCAAGCTCCATTGCATGCTCATTTTGACGTTGCCTTGTTTATTCCACCATAAAGACACATTTATGCCACATATATTTCATCCCATGTACTTGAATTACAAAAAGTTGTTATGACACTACATGCAAATGCCAGCTACAAATCCAACGGTTAGCGCTATTTCGCATGTAGCTTCGATGCCACTGTAACACTTATAAACTTAATTAAACAAATTACGGTATGCTTTGCAAGAAAGGTCACATGATTGAAGGCTCCCAGTCTCACTGATTTTCGTACAACAATAGAAAACTGGTTGGTGAGGATGAAGAAATTCATAGACAATAACCAAAGCAGTGACAATGAACATCGAACCACATGTCAATGGTTAATCGGAGCATGTATTCTTGTATCATAAGCTTTCTTGTTGCCAAATTGAATGATCGTTGCCTGCTGTTGTGTTCACGAACGTTTCGCCAACTGCTCTACCTCTTAGCCTTACACGGCCACGCACTCATCACAGCACACACAGGAACAGCCGAAATCACCAACACGGTGGCAGGCTGGCAAAATTCAACCACACACACTTCCGCGTGCGGGAGTCGAATGCATATGAATGTGCAACACTATGCCAGTGTCACCACTATACCTGCGGTATAGTGTGCACCTACGCCGAGTCACTGTGCACGCTGGACGTCATCCAGCTTGGCGATTTGTCGCTTTGTGCTGGATGCTGAGAGCGGTGTTCCCTGACTCCAGGCGATTGCGGCGAGCTTGCTTTTCAAGAAGGCACGCTTAGCAGCGCTTCTGAAGGACAATATTTGCGTCATGAGAGCGATAAGCTTGGGTGATCTATTTGGCTGGGCACTGGCGCACACGGTTCAATGTGGATTTCTTTCCGACGGAGGTCCGACCACACATTTGTTTGCTACGTGCCGACACTTGGTGAGAGGCTACTCGAGTCAGGAGTGTTATGGACGAGCACTTTCCGGCCAAAGTTCGGTGGCTTCACACGGCAACATGTGAAGTTTCCACTGGGTCTCGTGCGCCTCCCTCGGAAGTGCCTGTGGCTGACACCGTGTAGCGCGCAGCCGATCGACCTCTGTATCTTGCGTGATTATGAGTGAGGAAGAAATACGCGTGGGTGCGTATATGGTATATATACTCCTGCGTATATGATAGAAAAGTGCACCCGACCGACCCGACCCGAATGACCGTCACGTTTTCAGAACGGTAATAACTTATTACTTATAACTTTTTACAGCGTTTTGCGTTCTACTTTTTTCATTCAGAATGCAATATGCTCCTTTAATTCGGATTTTACCATTCAAATTGCAATAGTCTTAAAGAGGGTGCCTAATCTCAACTAACAAAAAGAGAGCTGTTGCGGTTGTTCCGCTTGTAATGTAGCATTTCAAGCTCCACGTCCCCACTCAGAGCCTGATCAGCTCTTTTCACTGAAATATTTACCAACTTCATCGCAATATTTCCCATGAAGTACTCAAAATATGCGTTCAAAGAAACAGCGACGCGACAGCGTTCGCGCATCTCACCAACCAACGATAGCTCTGGTAACCAAGGTAGTCAAGGTAACTCTGGTAACTCTCAGCAACCAACGATAACTCTGGTAACCAAGGTAACTCTGGTAACTCTCAGCAACCAACGATAACTCTGGCACAGCAGTCGAGCGCCATCGTCCGAAACCCCGCAGCTCGGTAGTATCGCGCACGATTAGTATTCCGGCAGACCGGGTCCTCGTCGAGGGATGACGGCTATTTATTTCCGCTTTTAGTAATTCAACTTGGCGACTGTTTTGCGTCCGAAATCACTTTAGCCCTGTATGCATGCTCGAAGGCGCCTGACTGCACAGACACTCCAGACACATCTACCGCTGACAATATACAGGGAGATTTGACTACGCTGCGCTTTTGAACTTACCGTCGCTCATAGAACGCCCTTATTCTGGCGATAAACTACGTGGAAAGGAAGTTGTGGCTGCGTTTATCGTGTGCCATCTTGTTATTCGTCACAACAACCGACCACAGTGCCCACTTTGCATTCCATGCCGCACGACGGATCAAGGTAGACCGCTTTTCTATTTCACGGATCAATTCCTAGTTCTGCTAAGCGGCTTTGTTCTTTGCGTTTCTGCATCAGTTCAAGGCATTAAATATGAGCTCATTTCTGAGATCGTGTTACTGAATTGCAGAGACAGATGATAATCTGCTATGACATTCCATCGGCACATTGAACAAGATTAGCAAAGAAAATGGATGAACTGACACTTTTGAATAATTGCTAGCACTTTAACGAACACTTATTGCACCCTTCTTCAGAAGGCAGAACATGGAGCAATAGAACAATCCATTATGTTTTCACGAGGATGCAGCGGTTTGTGATCAGACGCAGGTGAGGTCGATGGCGCGACGGCCAAACCTGATTAATTCGCGACCAGGTTAAGGTATAGTTCGGTGTTAATTTGTTGCGATAGTTGATGTCATACTTTACCATCACGTTGCAGGCATGTGGCAGCGAGTGTCTGCGGGAACGCGTGGTACCTTCATAACGCTCGCTCGTTAACTTGTGGACGTTAGCTTATCTCGTGCGCAGAGGAGCGGTAACGGGGTGGGATTACTCCCATTCGAGGCCTTCGCGTGTCAATTCTAAACCGTTCATGCTAGAGGAGGGACTTTTCTCTTTCCTGTCATTACCGTCAAAGTTATGGCATGCATTACATTGTAAGGAAAGGTGGCTGTTGGTATTACATTGTATGGCATGCGTTGCATTGTACGACTGGTGGCTGTTGGTATTCTTAGTTGGCTTGTGCTCAACTATGCAATGCTTGAGCAGACCATCGATATGTCCAGTTAGTAAGAATGGAGGAGAACTTGAGAAAAACACGTCCCTGAAAGCAAACTGTGTTATGATGGGACTTGTGCGTGGTACACTTCAGTTGTATCTTCGATCTATTTATACGACCCTATAATCTATGGCGACCCCAGCGAGGGATGCTTTTTCTACGGAAAGGGGGGGGGGGGGGGAGGGCGCTCATTCATTCTGCTGTTGTCATCAGAGTTAACGAATCAATACATCTCATACGCTACATATGCTGGGCTGCATCTAACCAAATTAGGCCATAGTATAATAAAATGTGCTTGTAGGCAATGCGAGTTCCAGGAAGACAAAGCTGCAAAAGTCAACGAAGTGTCCAGTCTGTCACCGAGCAAATATCATACACTGCAAGACTATTCAATGTTGAAACAGCTGCTGTCACAGGTAGCATGTAAAAGTATTCAATTTTGTCTTCATGCAGTGTCAGATAATTATCTCTTTCTCTTTTGGTGGATATATATCATATTGTCAACAAGCTTATGTGGCATTGCAACGCATTATTACAACAGTTACTGGAGCGCAGACACAGCGTCATAGTACAGCATCTCAGCTAAGCATGGCGTTAGCTTTGATGAACCACGTACACAGCCTCCGTTTACCTCATGCCTGACAGGCTCAAATTACTGTTAAAATTATTCCATTTCCCAGTGACATGCCACGTACAAGAACTTAGAGCCATCAACATGGTGAACAGCATCGTTAGGCCATAATTACACTAAATTTGTTATACACGTACATCTGAAGTAAAAGAGCAGAGGCCTGTTTCGCCACCGAACAAATATTAGTGTGCTTTTATGATATCTACATCAATTATGTTACGTGGCACTCTGTTGTTGCTTTGACAACGACATGAAGCATGAGCTCAGTGAATCACTGCAGGTGTGGACGCAGGGCATCGATCAGAGCAGAACCAGTGTGGTTGCGGAAAGGAATTCACCGCAATGTCCCGCGAAGCCACCTGTACCTTCTCCTCCCCGAGCATACTCGTCAAGAAACGGGCACGCAGTGAGCACCACGAGACAGAGACATGACGGCCACCAGGTCGAGCAAACAAGGACGCGAATAAATGATTGCGCAATTACAGATGGATGTGCTAACCAAGCGGTCACGTATCGCCCACTACTGATAATGAAGTGGCTGACGCTCAAATGTTATCCACGGGCTCAGAAACGAGAAGACCAATGGAAGGCAGCATTTAGTTGGATTTATGCAAATGTAAATACACTGCAAGCACCACTGCTTTCATCGGCAGGAATTACGGGCTATTTTCCCCGATATGTTCGATTAATAATTCATCAACCGGTTCTTCGACAACTCTGGTTTTCGACAGTTTGCGGAAAATGTGCCATCCGGAAGGCTGATGTTTGGCCATGTTCAGCCGTTGGACAATATCATTCCAGTGCGCACGACGACCAAGAAGGAAAATTGGTAACAGCCGAGTGGACACAGAATGGTGCACTTGCGAAGTGCAACGCACAATATTTGATGGAATTTCGTGTTTTAGAGCAATGCTGTAAATGAAATGTTTTAATGCCATCATGCGCATGCGCAATGCGCATGCAGTTCTCTTGAAACTGGACTACTGCCCTTCACCTAACTGAATCGGTCAGTTTAAGTGCCATATCCACTGTATATGTGGTGGACGACATTCCGCCTTCCCCCGAAGGCATTCCATGAAAACTCATCAAGGTGTAAATTATCCAAGCGCTCGAACAACAGTGTGGGTCTTTTGGGCTTCTGGATGTACTGTTGACATGTCGGCGAGTTACGAAGGCGAGAACAAGTCAACTACGGACGCCGTGATCATTTGGATGTATCGAGTCGGGAAATCCGCTTGCTAGTTTCGGGAATCGTAAATGGAGGGCTACTATGCTTGGCCCCGTCTTCAGACATATTTGGGGAAAAACTCACCGCATGCGGATGGGCTTAACAGAGTATGACATGGCCCATATATTGCAAACGACGTTCAGTTGGCCCATCCCTCGCTATTTCAAGGCCATTTTGATTTCAGGTCATTTGGCTTGTATATTTACGAGGCTTTCGTTTCATCATCCACTATGGGATCTGCCGCGCCACAGGCAGCACTTTGTCAGACCTCGCCCGTGCACGGACCGTGGACGTCGCGACAGCCTGCCGACCCGGGGGCCGACCCGGTGCCGGGCTACCGCGCCAACTGTGTCGCGCTCGATGTAAATTAGGGCCCAGCGCGAACCGCGTCGCGCTCGATGTGAATTAGGGTGCAGCGCGAACCGGGTCGCGCTCGATGTGAATTAGGGCCCAGCGCAAACCGGGTCGCTCTTCGCCGCACAGCCGACGGCGGCCGTCCCCAGCTGCGGCGGCCGTCCCCAGCCGGTCGGACGTGCCGGCTGTCGCCACCGATGACTGGCCGCCGGCCGACAGCGTCACCAAACGCTGGCGACACTGCGAAGTCGGCTTCGCCGAAGACCGGCCGGCCGTGCCGGGTATGGTAACTCGACGGCCGGCGGCGACGCGCCGCTGGATGCTGGGCGAATTGGCCCGTCCCGCCAGATGGCTCACAGCGCGAGATGACGTGACGGCCCCGTCTGTCTCGCCGATGCGGCGGAATCTGTTTCGTGCACGTGCATTGCATGTACGCGTGCGTGTGTGTGCGTGCATTGCGTGTGTTAGAATGGATAGCCGAAGAAACCTATCGGATCAACACTAAGTTTGTTAACCTCAGGATCAGTGATGGTGTCACACTTCAGGTCAGGTAAAAACAGTTCGAGTTTTTCTGGAACATGCGTATGATGAAAATGTCCTGGAAACGGCTGCCTCGCTTGCATATCAATAGCAAACGGGCGAGAACTGTGAGTCGCACATGGCGCATGCATCTGATGAAATCGAGTCAAGATCGAATACTATCATGTGAGATCACTGCGCATTTCATAACTCTGCTGAACGCGATGCGAATTGTCAGTTGCATTGACCGACAGGTGAGACGCGCTGTCATGTAGTCGCCCATGAAGGCAAAATGGCTCCAGTCTCCATTCTACCTGTGCCACGCTAAAATTGCCGCCGCACATGCAACACCACATTAGTATGCTTGTCATTTGGTTCCAACTACGGTCCAAGACAATTCGATAACTTTTTTACTGCTGAATTCGAGCCCAGCGCCACTGTTTTCATAGCAAAGTAAAACAAGAAATGTTCAGCAAAAGTTTCGATTTCACCAGCATTTCTCTACCAGCGTCGTGTCGAGTTGTTCAGCACGGTGTTGAGTGTGTGGCGTGCCGGCCCTGGTGCCCAGTCGCGTGCCTCCCAGCGTCAAGTCAGAGCTGATGAGCGGACAAGGGGTGTGGACAGTCGCGAGGTCACATCACGGGGCTCATCACATCTGAGGACTCGCCACACTTCTCGGCAGTACAGGCCAAAAGCGGCAGACCGGCTTTGGCCGTTAAAGGGCTAACTTGCCGTTTTTCGTGTGAAGACCAGGTTGGACTCTCACTGAAATGGCTAGCCACACACCATATTTTCTGGGAACTTGGGCTCGGAATGGACGCCTTAGGTGTCGGAAGCGCCCCATTCGCACCAGAATGCTATCCGACGCTTCCGAGCATGTATGACCGCGAGAAGGAGACACATGACTCATCGTCTGCACGACTGCAACCGAAACTTGGTCCAATGAATGCCTTGGGCACAGGAGTTCCAGACCCCAGGCACCTCCAGACAGATGTAGAACACGGCTAGGCTACATGGTCTGGAGTCGCGAGATCGCTTCTCGAGCACGTCGAGCGCGTTCAGCAACGTTGTTGGTATGGTTGGCGAGTAGCACGGATCGAGAGCTTGGATCGCTGGATTCTGACACTTCACACAATTCAGCCTACTTCGCCTCGTGCAAGGCGGATTCAGGCGGACATTTCATTCATGTACAAAGTTTTAACCGTCATGTCGTCTCTTCAAACCCTATGAACTGTTGTTTTTCTCTGCCTGCGCGCAACTAAACAGAACGAGACATAATGCATGCATGCGCATCATTTCGACGTGTCATTTGGCAGCCTCAACTGCTCGTGTTTTTATCCAGCCTCTGAGCAGGTCCAATGGATTCGTCTCGCTTGCTCAGGCTGGTGTGCTTTATGTACTTTGTGGTGGTGCGCTTTGTGTACATATTCAGGGGGCTGGTCCTGGCGTGTGGTGCTCGAATCCGAGCAGGAAACTTCCACGAGTGGTCTGGTGCACGGCTTCGCGTTTGTTCCGATTTAGCCAGTTTTCCCCATCGACGCTTCGGGCAGTGCTGATGTGCACGTGATGCGAGTGCAGGTGAGCGATTTACATTCGTCTGTAGTTGGGCATTTGCCTGTTGGCAATTGGTACAAATACAAACACAAGCAGTCTTGCACACATGCAAATACAGTCTTGTTGTTTGCGGATGTTGCCGGACATCAAGAGAAAGATGATGTTTCGATAAGTGATATCATGAACTGGATGAGCAACATTATAAGGATCAGTTGAAATGTCAGCCTTTTGTTCATAATAATATAACGAGTAATATAACGAGTATAACAGGGTGAACCCAGCCACTGAGTTGGCCCTCCTGTCGTCTAGGGTCAGCCCGGCGACTGAGTTGGCTCTCCTGTCGTTCAGGGTGGGCCCAGCCACTGAGTTGGCTCTCCTGTCGTCTAGGGTCAGCCCGGCGACTGAGTTGGCTCTCCTATCGTTCAGGGTGGGCCCAGCCACTGAGTTGGCTCTCCTGTCGTTCAGGGTGAGCCCGGCGACTGAGTTGGCTCTCCTGTCGTTCAGGGTGGGCCCAGCCACTGAGTTGGCTCTCCTGTCGTCTAGGGTGAGCCCGGCGACTGAGTTGGCTCTCCTGTCGTTCAGGGTGGGCCCAGCCACTGAGTTGGCTCTCCTGTCGTCTAGGGTGAGCCCAGCCAATGAGGTGGCTCTCCGGTCGTTCAGGGTAAACCGGCCCAGAGTTGGGCCGCCCCGCCGCAACTGCAAACGTCATGGAACATTGGCGGAGAAACCGTGGGGAGCGGGGGAGGGGCGAGGCGGAGCTGCCATTCCCACTTGACCGAGATGAAACATTGAGCCAAATGGCGTGGACGGGAAAAATGGCATTGGACACGGCTGTTGTCCCCTCCCCTGCTGGTCTCCTAACTCTGCTGAGTTCCCGGGTTGTCCCCTCCCCTGCTGGTCTGCTAACTCTGCTGTTGTCCCCTCCCCTGCTGGATAATAAGCTTTTTGACTGAACATAAAACCTTAGAGTTCCTTTTGCCGCAAAAATTTGTGGCGAAGAATACAATTTGTGGAAAACTAATCATATAGCCATGAATACAATTCATTGGGCTATTTTTGGTCTTTAAAACATTGCCTAAATAGACAGACGTTTTCTTGAAAACACATCTAAAAAGAGTACCAAAGCAAAGCCGACCAACATTCGGAGATGAAGCTCGCGCATAATGTACAGAAAAGTGATGCAAAAAGCGGTTGAGGACTGGTGAGATATCTGCTCACTTCCTAACTATATCTTGTGTTGAGCCGAGATTCACTGGAAGGTCGGCAGACTCAAATCCAGGAACCCTAAGCTGTAGATGTTAGGTCTGTAGGTAACCACACTTATTAAAGAGTGGTGGTATGGATGCCCGCTACTGGTCTTGTTCAAGTATCCACAAATATGAACTTAAAACACGCTGATTAGAGCCGGTCAGACGTCAATGGAGAAAAATATGCTGGCCTCCTCATCAGGGGTGCGTCTACAAATTTTGACTGGTGGCCGCGCTCATTGGCGAATTCGTGGCTACTATCCCAGGAAACCAGACTCCGCTCCCCCTCCCCAGCATGGCAAACTCTGGGCCACTATCCGAGGAAACCAGACTCCGCTCCCTTCCCCCAGTATGGAGAACTCGGGACCACTATCCGAGGAAACCAGACTCCGCTCCCCTCCCCCAGTATGGATAACTCGGGGCCACTATCCGAGGAAACCAGACTCTGCTCCCCCTCCCCAGCATGGCAAACTAGTGGCCCCCACTATCCGAGGAAACCAGACTCCGCTCCCCTCCCCTAGTATGGAGAACTCGTGGCAACTATCCGTGGAAACCAGACTCCGCTCTTCCTCCCAGTATGCTAAAGCAATCACTGACAAACAAGTCAAGGCAAGCACGACCAGGACAAGGGTAGGGGAATATGAGTGAGGTTGCGGCCCCCAGCTAACATGCTAAAGGAGGCTTTGCCCGGACCCCTGGAAGCGACCCAAGCCTCGCACACCACCGGCCATTCCATAGACGATGATAGTGAAAACGCCTGGCGACGGCACGCCTTCATGTTGGCATTGTCGGTGTTGTTGTCGGTGGTGTCGGTGGTGTCGGTGGTGTACGTCACCGGCCTGGCCTACGAGTACATCCGGGAACAGCAAAGCCATGGTCAGAAACAGCAGGACCATTTACAAATCACTTTTATGTGCGATGATTTTCACCTGCGGAGCTAATATCCGAGGCAACCAGACTCCGGCCCACAAGTAATGTTAAATCAATAGGAAAAGGTCATTGACCTGGGAGGGGCACGGTCCACGACCAGCATGCTATAATGGACCCTGATTAACAGAGCCATCGACGTTTGCTCAATAAGTAATGCTCTACGATCTGCACGCTTTTCATGGCGAAGCAACGTAAACCGTTGCTGCTATCAACGGTCACACTTCGACAAATACGTGCCAGTCAAAGTCGCAGACAACACTTCACCACCAATCTCCCCTCCGCCTTGCATCTTGATAGTCATGCTGATTTGGGCCGTGGACATATAATTTATATTGCAAAGTTCATATTCAGATAGTCATTGCAGAGAGACATTGGTTGAAACTGTCCTGGATGTCAGACATTCCCATTCCTCGAGAATGGGTGAACTAAAATCAACCTGTAACATCGGGAGTGTCAGGTGCCTAACTAAAAACCCAAGACTCACCTACACGATGGCCTCCGCCCCCTACCGGACATTTCCTGCGGCGCGTCGTTTGGTGCTTTGCCGCATGGCAAGCAGAACGTCCCACTCGTTGTCGCGTATTGGGCCGCGTCTGTCGTGCAGCGGTTCGAAGTTGCCGGGTCGACCATGACCAGTGGTCGACGCGAACAGTGATGGAATGTTGCCAAGGCAACAAGCCGATCAAAGTCATTATGCTGCACGATAGCTTCAAAAGTTCGTCCGACCATTTGCTCAATCTAATTCCACGATATTACCAACAACTTGTGCAACAAACAAAATGAAATTATAGGGCCGATCGAGTTTGAACAAGCAAGGTGTAGTGCCGACAGCCAAATACATTTGTTGAGGCAGTTGCATTTCACCTGGCCGAAATGGGACATCTCTACTTTTGTTATGGCAACAATTATAACTATGTAATGATTCGGAAAAGAGCCAATCACAAACTAGCCAGCTACAACAAGAGTATCAAATAATGCGGTGTGAGCTAAACATTCGCACTGAATTGAGAAGGATGGTACCTCGTGAAGTGCGATCGCTTTATGCGCGTGCAATACAATCGTGACTTTTTACCTGTCGGATTTCCTCGGCCACCTTCTCGCGCAGTCCACCAGCTATAGCCAGAGTGTGCGCCTTGACCGTGTTCCTCGAGGGGACGAGGCCTTCCTCCTCGAGGGGACGAGGCCTTCCTCCTCGAGGGGACGAGGCCTTCCTCTTCGAGGGGACGAGGCCTTCCTCCTCGAGGGGACGAGGCCTTCCTCCTCGAGGGACGAGGCCTTCCTCCTCGAGGGGACGAGGCCTTCCTCCTCGAGGGGACGAGGCCTTCCTCCTCGAGGGACGAGGCCTTCCTCTTCGAGGGGACGAGGCCTTCCTACTCGAGGGGACAAGGTCTTCCTCATCGAAGTCCATGCCACCGAACTGTTCACAAAAACTTGCGCTTGCAAAGCGAACCCCTTACCCGAGAAATAGAACAGAAAAAACGTTTAAATTGCGCGTGTATGAAATTCTCATTTCTAACTGAATCAATCTTATACATTGCAGTGCGAGGTGGGGGCAGGGCATTTTGAGCCTGCTTGATATTGTTTTTGAGGTTACATCTGAACCGTTCATACTCTCCCTTTGACATTTCGCTCCATTCCTCTTCATGATTTGTGCATATTTTATTAAAATATGCGCTTTAGGCTCTTTAGACAGCTAAGCGGGATGGATCAAAATCATGTCTCTATACTGTTTCCAGGTGTACATTAAAACATTGTTTTATAAACAAACCTTGCACGACAGAGTCAAAAGTGAAAGTATGGATCAGAAGTAGTATAGGTCAGTCAAAAGCAGGGTGTGTAGATATGTGACGAAAATAAATGCAAAGGTCGCCCCAAATGTCGTATAGGCCAGCCAAGCGAAGGTTTCAACTTAAATGAAATTTGGGTATCACTGTGCTGCTATTGAGCATTGCTGAAGACGCCGAATGCATGTCCTGCCCAATTACGTGTCCTGATCCAACCAGGGACACGTGCCAATTACGTCTCCTAATAGTGTGCCGAGTTTCAAGTCGGCATCAGGTCAGGTCACTGAGATATGACATGAAACGTCCCCAAAGTGTATGCATTACAGGCTCTCCAGAGGATAAAATACGAATGATTACGATGTAAAATTGCTAAACCGCGGTAGACTTGCAAACCTTTCATCATCACTTTTCAAGTAATTGTGATGTCGATCGGGCCAATGGCCATTTTGTAACACGAGACAGCCTACACACAAGACAAGACTCGGTGAGGTAGCAAGAAGCTACCTCACCGGATGCTCATCTTCCCCGCATGCCATAGGTCGTCGCCGGCGCGGTGACTCGGGGAAGTTTCGCCCTGGCGGCCCTCTTCTGTCCAGAAGCGACATGATTGGTCCAGGGCTGTCCAGGGCGGTTTTGATTGGCTCTCCTCGTGCGCGTTTGTGTGACGAACGAGGTTCGTTGTGCGATACCTGTGACGCTCTTGGGCATGCTTCCGCGGGGAATCGGCCCGCCGGCACCTCACTCGACCGTTCGTGCACCTGGACAATGGCTACGGCTTCCAGGCAGCAGAGCACTTACCGCTTGGTGTCAGGAATACCACTCGCTCGCTCTGTAGTGCTATAAGCCTGCCGATCTCTGGCAATTCTTGCTTTTGCCGTTTATCCGGTGGCTACATGGTGTCCCTGCTAAGCTCATTTAAATTAAGCGCACACACACTAGGTTGTCCAATAAGTCCGTATAAATTAATAGAATTCATGGAGCGATTTTGAAAACATAAGATGTGTAATGAAGGGCAACATAAAGAGAGAGGCATTTGCGAAGGTACGCGAATGTGCGATAAATTTACTAAGCATACTAAACAAATTTACTAAGCATTTCCTGCTAAGATAACTTTTATCATGCCGTGCGCAGTGTGTTACCAAGGTCGAGCTTCGTTCGGTGATACAATAGTTGTCTTCAGGGGGCATGAGCGCAACTGTTATGCATGGAGATGTCACACGAACAGTAGGCTAGGCCAG
The DNA here is from genome assembly GCA_034440615.1 of Ashinkailepas kermadecensis. Taxonomy (NCBI): domain Eukaryota; kingdom Metazoa; phylum Arthropoda; class Thecostraca; family Neolepadidae; genus Ashinkailepas; species Ashinkailepas kermadecensis. The sequence continues at coordinate 105,304 of JAOTOM010003814.1, forward strand.
TCCAGAGTAGTCTATCGTTGCGAAGTGGTATAGCGAGTTTCGATGTGGCCACACGAGCTTGCGTGATGTTGCACGTGCTGGAAGGCCTCCGTGAAGTAACAACTGATGAAAACATTAACCGTGCCCACGATATGGCCCTTCAAGATAGACTAATGGACGTCAAAAGTGCCAGCTACGCTCTCAGGTTGTCTGCGGGAGCAGGACATCCAATGAAGAACTGAAGATAAAAAACTCAAAGCGCGATTGATACCCAAAATGCTAACAGAAGAACAAAAATGTAACGGGGTGGCCCGATCACGTGCACTTTTCAACCGGTGTGAAGCAGATCTTGACAATTTTATTGAAATGCTTGTAGCTCAGGATGAAATTTGGCCCCATTATTATACTCCAGAGTCGAAGCAATCCAGTCAATAGTGGCGACACCAGGACTCACGCCCTCCTGGCACGTTTCAGACCATGGCATCGGCAGGGAACATCATGGCCTCCATGTTTTGGGACAGCGAGGGCATCATCATGTTTGAATACCTACCCCGTGGTAAGGCAATACACAGAGGTACCCACGCTGCCCTCCTCTACAAGCTGCATGTAGAACTGAAGACGAAGATGAGAATAAAGCTTCAGGAACGCGATCGCCCTTTTTCGGTAGGATAATGCACTTGTGTACAGGCTCTGAGTTTCGGATGATGCTGCAAAGCAGAACAAGGTTGAAATATTTCCTCACTCACCCTATTTGCCTGCTTTAGCACCGTTTGAGTACTACTTGTTCATAAATTTAAATAATTCCCTGGGTGGAACACATTTCCAGAGACGAGGAGAGGTATTTTACGGGTTCGTGAGTGGATCTGCAAGCAGGAGGATCGTTGGTTTAAAAAGGGACTGCACCGGCTGCCACGTTGATGAAAAATAGTGCATGGGGCTAAGGGGGACTATTTTGAACAATACACATGGGCTGCTCAGGCTAGAACTACTACTGTCTATGTGTTTATGCGGATTTAGTTTAGTTTAATTTAGTTTAGTTTAGTTTAGTGTAGGATTTTTGAACCAAATTACGAGTTTACGCCTTGTGCTCTTTCAGAGCACAAGGCGCCCTTTGAGACGAAAATGCGCCCGAGGGTGCTCGAGCGCACCCCTGTCCCCACTCCACGATTTTTGTTCAGCCGAAACGCCCCTCCAAGGTAATGTGTCCCTACCCATACAAGTTCCTGAATCCGCCCCTGGCTTTGGCGATTGCAAGCGATATATTTTCGGTCGGTCCTGGTTCACAGAACATCTGACCACAAATTCTGCCACGATTTGTAATTAGCGGCTGGAACTGAGAGGAGGTATTTTATTGGGTTCTTGATTGGATCTGCCAGCAGGAGGATCGTTGGCTCAAAAAGGGATCGCATTGGCTGCCACGCTCATGGGAAAAGTGCATTGTGGCTAAGTCGGACTATTTGGAAAAATACACATGGGTTCATCAGGCTAGAGCTACTGCGTCTATGCGCTTATGCGCACTTTTTGAACTACCCTCGTACTCCCGATCAACAATAACGACAACACTAATGCAACCAAAGGCGCAATGCGCAAGCAATGCGCTACCCTCACATGGTTCAGCCATGAGGCTTTGTTTACCAACAGTCAAACGTGCTCAGATTCCACGCTGTCACGGCATGACGACCATAGGCGTAGGAACGTCTCAACAAGTTGGTGGGCCAGGGTCAACAGCAGGGGGCACCCATACATTTCGCAAAGTACCATGGTTGAGCACTTTTGGATAGAGAGCCCGATAATTTGAATAGTGAACACACAACTTTCAAGGGGACAGGCCTAAGGGGCCCCTAAGGGGGAGGAGGCAGGTCCCCTGGGCGCGCCTATGGCTAACAGCAACATGTGGTACTGAAAAAGAACTATCATGGCAGCATAAGTACTTTCAAATTAACACTTCTCGCTGAACATGGAACTCTTCACGACTGGTGGATTCAATAATAGGCATTATCTCTTCCTGGTGCAAGATAAATCATTAGTACCTATTACTGTTCAAATAAAATTCCTTCAACTTCCACTATGTGCGTGTGTGTGAGGAGTGCAAGCTCATTACAGCCTAACTAACGGATATGTGGTGTGCCCTAGTTTCCATGAATTAGTACTTTACGTCACTAAGATATTCCCCTTGTAAATGTTCTCCGATGTTCGTGAGGAGAAAGTATAAGCAAGAACGTAGCTTACTTGCTGCCCCATGGCAAAAGAAGTGTCATGATTGATGCTGGAAAGGATGGAAAACAGGAAAGACGGGTGATCGCTGGTTCAAAATTATTTGATCCAGTGTGTGACAGACCAAGATTGGCAGGCTGACAGACTTGGGCAAAGAAAAACGTAATACATGAAAATAGATTGTATGGTGTTTGTCCTTGGGCCTAACTGCAACACATAGATGATCAGTCACCTCAATCATCTCTGTAGTACACATTGTGCACCTTAGAACATCCGCCACTTCAAACGAAATGCTATAACTACATCATGTGGCACCCTGCTGAAACGGAATGTAAGCGCTTATTTTGGGGACCAACAATTCAGCACAAAATAGCTGACATGTGACAGCACACGGCACCTCATAAAGTCATAAATGTGTTCAGACTTAAGAACCACAATAGCCCATGCTGAATTCAATTCAATTATCAATTATCTTCTTCCCACGTTTTCTGGTGACTAATAAATCAGGATAACCGCTGAACTTTGATGCACCTCATCTCTTTGGTTAAATACGCTCCCAGGTTGGCAACCGAACTGAGGCTCTAGTTAGTTCTTTCTTGGACTTTTCCGTTTTTTCTTTGTCTACGGATGTGCTTTAGGGCTCCAGTCAATTTTTGTCAGGGGCCCGACACATTTTTGCGACCCCGGCTCTTTTTCATAGTTTTGTTGCGTTTTTGTGCACCGACGATACCTATTTTTAAGGTATCGGAGCGTTTTCCCAGCCCCCGAAGTGATATTTAGTGCCCGTTCTTTTTGTTCCTTTTCTAGGGTCATGTCGATTTGTCATGGACCCAGCCTGTTTTTGAGGCCCAGATGCGGTCTCAAGGCCCCGGTGTGCTTTGAGGGCCTCGTTGCGTTTTGTTTTTAGCTCCCGGTGTGTTTATTTAGAGCTGCTACGGATGTTTTAAGGCCCTGCCGCCTTTTGCCAGACTCGGTACGCTTTGCAGGGCCCGGTGCATTTCGTCCTCCAGTTGTGCTCTTAGGGTCCCGCTGTGTTCATTTGGGGTTCCTCGCTCACATTTGTGGGACCACAATACGATATTAGGGGCTCCGGTATAACTTCTCGGAGTCCCGTCGCAACTTCTCGGGCCCAGGCGCGTGGTTCCGGGGGATCCGACGTCAGTTTTCTGGGCTCGATGCAATTTTTGGTGACTTCTTCTGAATTATGTAAAGTCCGAGCCACGGCCCGATTTTTGCTGGCCACCTGCGACTGTCTCATCGCGATTTTTCGTACCCCTGGTACGTTTTTCGGTGCCGTATGCGATTTGTTAAGGCATCCGATGGTATGTTTGGGCTAAGGAGCGATTTTCCTGGCTCGAACATTTTTTTTCACGGAACCTCTCTTCACTTGGATGCATTATTTGCCTCTTTGGTATGCCACTGCGGCTGCTCAACGAGTTTTTTTTTCAGCCGATGGCAACCTTCAGAGTAAAAAGGCCGTTAGGAGAACTTTCTTTCAGGACCTGTTCTGAATTTTCCGGTGCTCCGGTCGACTCGAAGGAGTCCTTTAGTTATTTTTGGGCCGACTTCTATCTTTTTGTAAGCCTCCTGCGCGGTATTGTCAGGCCTCGGTACGATTCTTCGGACTCCCAGCTCATTTTTCCAATGCTACAACGTGCTTCTTTTCTGGGCCCGATGCGTTTTGGGGTCTTTGACGCAATTTTTGGGGCCGCAGAGTAACATTCCGGGTAGGAATTTATTTTTGGGAAGCCAGCTGCGACTTGTGGGGCTCCGGTGCGACGTTTTTGGCCCCTAGTGATTTCCAAGGGCAGCGGCGCGACGTTTCTTGGTCTAAGTGCGATTTTTGGACCCTGTCTTCACTTGTTGGGATGCCTATCGCGAATTTTAGTGGCCCCGACACGTATTTGGGGGTCCAACACGTCTTGGTTTCCTTTGGAACAATTGCTGGGACCCCAGTGATTTTCCCTGGACAGACTGTTTTTCGTTGCCCCGGATTCATTTATTGGGTGTTCCCGATGATTCGTTTGGGCCCCGGTGGGACTTGTTGAGCCACTAGCGTGATTTACATGGGCCCGGGCGCGACTTTTCGATACCTTCAGGTTCAGCGTGATTTTCAGTAGCCCCGGGCAAACATTTTTTGTGTCCCCATTGGGATTTTCAAGAACCCCGGCACGACTTTTTTCGGCCCCAGCTTGATTTTCTGGGCTCAGGCGCGAACTTATGAAACCCCCAGCGTGATTTTCAGGGGCCCAGCCCGTCTTTCTGCGGCACCCATCGTGATTTTCAAGGACCACGGCACGACTTTTTTGTGCTCTCAGTGTGATTTTCATGTGCCCGGTCCAAATTTTTGGGACCCCAGCGCGATTATCAGGGGCCCCGACCCGATCTTTTGGGACCCAGCGTGATTTTGAGGGCCTGGCCAGTCTTTCTGGTACCCAGTGTCGTTTTCGAGGACCCCGGCGTGACTTCCGGTCTGTTTGGCCTCCAGCGTGATTTCCAGGTGCCCGGCCCGACCTCTTATGGCCTAAGCGTGATTTTATGGGGCCCTGGCGCGATTTATCGGGGTTCCGGCGCGACCTTTTGGAGGCCCAGCGGTATTTTCAGGGGTCCGGTCCAATATTTTTGGCCCTCAGCGTCATTGTTAGGGTCCCGGAACGATTTTTGAGGCCCGAATTTGATATTCAGGGGCCTCGGTACCATTTTGGGAGCTCCATCGTCATTTTCATAGACCCTGCGCGACTTGTTGGCCCCCAAAGTGATGTATATGTTCCCTGGTGTGATTGTTGGGGACAACAGCAGGATGTTTAAGGAGCCTGGCGTTATTTTTTTCGAACCCCGGCGCGATATTGGGGGCCCACAACCTCTCATAGGGAGGGGGATTGCTCCAATGCGACCCTTCGGTACGCCATTGCGCATGTCCCAATGATTGCATAGTTCAACAATGACTTCTATGGAGTACATCGCAAAAAACGACTTTCCTATGCCCATTTCACTGCTTGCACCACAAGTAGTATTCAGCAATACACACCCTGCAATTGGCCTAAATTAATCCCATTATCTTGGAGGCTCTGAAATCTCAGCCTGGACGTATACATTACTGAACGATGAAAAGCCTTGATAGTAGTCTCCGTTGTAATTCGGTGTTTTAATGCTCTTAATCTAAATGTCTTCATTGAATAGATTATGGGATCAGTCTAAACTAAACAGATATTGTTACATATACCATGAGCCCACCATCTTACCGAACCATTTCTGTTGAACGACATAAAATGAATTCAATGTTTAACGTGCTGTCAATGCCACTACGCAGTTACCCAGCTGAAGATCCACTCGGGTCAGTAGCCATGCTCATCATGTGCCTTCTCAGGTCACATAACAAGCATCACTCATTACTCGTCACATCATCACTCTTCATATCACTCCTCATGTGACCTTGTCAGGTCGCACCATGAGCGCCTAATCCTCTCTGGGGATTCTAAGATTCTGAGAGTCGTTCTCGCACTTGAAGTTGATATAATAGTGTCTGGACTTCATTATTGTATCTATGCTACCATAATAAATGATGGAAATAAGTATTTTGTTATATTGGAAGCCAGCACCGATAATACCCAAGCATCTCAATAAAAGTTTCGATATCTGTGTACTGTGCCAAAACTGTGAAAACCCATTGAAATGTGGAAACTTTAACGTTCTGTTCCATAATACTGTCACCCAATGGATGTATCGTGGTAGTAATTTGCATGCTTCAAGAATCAAAATACATATAAATGTTGAAGTATATGGCAGCTAGGATGCTCTGTAATATCAAGATCTGCTAGCTCTGTAATATCAAGGCAAGGAAATTGCACTTGCAAATTGTATGTCTTACCTTGATTGTGTTACGTTACTGCCCTCAGCCTTTACAATTTTCTACTCTAGGCAATATTAATGAAATCAATGTTGAATATGTTAGCAGTCAAAGAACCACAGTGAAACTCTAGTATGTATGTATTTTGGTACTGGCTGGCACATTACCGCTTTATAGTCTTTTCATAACATAATATAAGGTGTGAATATCCATATTTCTGTTGTATTACATCAACTCCTGAATTAGTTGCGTTGTTGTAGGGTCATGTCGAAGTGTGCATGACTTAAGAAATAAAGTTCTACGATGTGATATGTACAGTTTTTACTTAGTTATGGATTTCAGAGAGTTCTTAACATATTCAAATATGTGCATGCTGCATTTCAGGAACTTTAGATGTCTAAAAAGTGGGAGGCCACCTACCATTGTTGGCCCCTCCACTTTGAAAAGTAGGTGGGCCATGGCCCCCTGGCCCCCTGTTCCTACGCTATGAGGACGACATCCCGCTGTGCTGCGACACTTTGTAAATGACGTCACCGACAAAGCATTGAAGGTGGGGAACTCACATGCTAGCTGTAATTACTGAGAGAGAAGTTGTATGCCAAAATTACATTCACACATGCTACTCTAAAATGTATTATCACTATCAGCTTCAGTCAGGGGCGGATACAGGACAGGGGCACCAGGGCATGTGCCCCTCCTACATGGAAAGGTGGCGCCCCTCTGGCCGGGAAAGCCGCCCCTTCAGGAATGCTTAAGTGCACCACCACCACTCAACGGATTTTTCAGCCAGACGCCTCTTTCACAGCACAAGGCACCCTTCAGAGTGCATCCCTCCCCAGCTCCGCTCAACATTTTTTTATCGACCGAAGGCACCCCGCCAAGGAAATGTGTCCCGACCCATGACAATTACTGCATCCTTCCCTGACGTCAGTGGTTGCAAATGATTGATGTCGAGGTCGGCCCTGGTTCGTAGAACATCTGACCACAATTCCTGCTACGATTTGTCATTAGTGCGCCACTAATGGCCAGGCTAATAATAACCGCATCCCACGTTTCAATCTTATTTTATGACGTCAGTGAGTACCAGGGGTGGATGCAAGGGGGCACTGGGGGCATATGCCCTCATGGAAGGTAATGTCCCCCCAGCTGAGAAAATGTGCCCCTCCGCGAAGGCTCGAGTAAACCCCTCCCCATCCACTCAACGTTTTTTTTTTTCAGCCAGAGACCCCTCGGAGACGGATATTCAGTGCGCTCGAGTGCACCCCTCCCCCACCATGACAACTCCTGGATCCACCTCTGATCCATACGTGGAGTCATGAGATGAACGTACAGGAGAGACAATTCCACTACGTTGAACGTGGCTTGCTAGCAGTATGGTTATGAAAACATATATTATCATAGCTCATATATAAATAATTTCAATTCTTGCGGAATCAATCAATCAATCAATCAATCAATCAATCAATCAATCAATCAATCAATCAATCAATCAATCAATCAATTAATCGTGTGCCATAGCAGAGCCCATCACATGAGTTGTCGTGAACAGTTAATTGCAATTCTTCACTAGTTGAGCGCATTGCTCTAGCTGTTGCCATGCCGCCTTCTTGTCCGTCATCCTTGTTTAATGATGGTCATGCACTTCTTGTGGTGAATACATGGAGTGTCAGTTGACATTAATTTCAACATCTTGTTTTTTTAAGTTCATTACTATGCATTATAATTAGAGGTGTCGACCTGTATGCTTTTCTGGGAGCCCCCCCCCCCCCTCCCCCATATTGACGTGGTGTTGCCAAACCGAATTGTCAGTCAATTACTTCCATGCATCGTAATGTTAAATTGTGGTAAATGTAGAACTCATTGGTGTTGCATTGGCAAACCAAAAGCATACACTGTTCCACACCTGCTCAAAGCTGTGGCAATCGGAAAAAAAATTGTGATGGTATGTTCTTAATCCTTCTCTCAAACGAGAAAGAACGAGCTCCTGAAATCGTCAGCTGTCTAAGATGTTCTCGAGGCCGTCGCAAGCTTAAATAAGATGCCCTTGTTCTGATCAAGAGGGTAGCATATTCATAAGACGGAAAGCTGGCCCCTGTGCCCACGTGCCTACTCCCCCCCTCCGTGGTATGGGACTGTCGGCACTCGGCGGGCCGAACACAACCGTTGTCATGACAACGGTTGACTCCTATATCGCAACGAAAGCATCCCTGAACTGAAGAAGAAACAGAAGAGAAAAACAAAGGAGATGCACCGTTAACTGAGATCAAAGGTGTCAAAAGCGGCACGTCACCGGCCGATAACTTGCAGCAGGGACGAGACCGACGCAAATCCTGACGGTGGCTGCATCTACCTTCAAGCCGAGACAGTCGCCAACCGTTACGCAAGCAATGAGCTGGCTATCGAGTCGTTGACCGCCTCTCCGCTGCCACCTTGGAATCCCAGTAGGACCCCATACAGTTCCGGATGGACAAGGGAGGTGACCTCCTGTAATCTCAGTGGGTCTCCTATAATTCCAGGTGGCCACCAATAATCCCGGGGTCTTGCTCTACGGGGCCTCCTGTATCCCCAATGAATCCTGATGTAATTCCCGAGGGTCCTAGCTGTAATCCCAGGGGGCTAATCCTATAGTCCCAGTGGGGCTTCCTGTATTTCCGGATGGGAGCGGTAAGGCCCTCAGTTGTAATTTCAGGGGACCTCCTGTAGTCCCAGGAAGGCCTACATGGGGCCTTACAGGAGGCTTTGGCCTGCTGTAATCCAAGGGAGCTTCCTGTAGATCCAAGGTGCCTTCCTAAGGCGAGATCCTTGCCAGATCCACTTGCCTTTTTAAGGGGTCATTCACCCCCTGTCCCCCTCCCCACCAGCTCTGCCGTGTCTAATGATCATGAGATATATGGTGCAGTATTTGTCAGATTATTTAACTCTGAAGTAATCAAAGCTTGGCTGTCTTAAGCTTGCTGTTTCCTTAGACTGCGGATGCCAAGTAGTGGGTATTAACCCATGTGTTTTGATATTTGTTTTGTGACCATCATGTTGTTGATAACAATAAATGCATAGACAAACAGAAAGGCTTGATAAGACGCTGATTTTGAAGTCATGTTCTGTAAGTAAACGAGGTCTCCGAAGATGATGGGAATTGCCTATGTGACCTTCATTCGACAGAAAAAAACGTGGTTGTACGACTTGATGTGGAAATTCACGCATTTCAAAGCCAATTTTTTACCGGACTTCAGTGCATTTTTACCCCAACTGGGGCCCAACTGGGCGTGGTCACATCAGACCGATCTGGCCCGAGCTGCGGCCCCCCATCTTTACCGGGCCCCAACTGGGCGTGGTCACATCAGACCGACCTGGCTCGGGCTGCGGCCCCCCATCTTTACCGGGCCCCAACTGGGCGTGGTCACATCAGACCGACCTGGCCCGGGCTGCACCCCCCCATTTTTTTTGTGTATTTCCCACCTCCAGCGAATGTGGATCATTCACCACATGACCGGCGCGACTCCGTCCCGTGAAAAGGCGTGGGTTGCACGGGGTGTCGCGGATCTTACTATTTCGGAGATCTTCCGCTCAGTTTACGCCACACCTCCGTTCAGTTCATCAGTTCAGCGGCACCCCTCCTGGTTATTGGGCTTTACGACACGTCGACCGTTGAGTCATGTAGCGTCGCCAGTCTCTCACGCCGATTGTCCGCGGCAGAATAGTAGCAACAGGTGGGACTCGAACCCACAATCTACGGATTGTGAGAGGGGCAACTCATCCCTAGACTACTCGTCCCCAGCGCCACCCCTCCGATAGCACTGTCAGTGAGATGGTCGGCTGATCTTACCCGGGACACGCGGGTCACGCAGGTCACGTGACCTTCCCCGGGACACGCAGGTCACATGGTCTGATGCAGCCGCCACACCACCCGGCTAAGTTTCGCCATTAAGTTTTTCCTTTCAACAAGAAATACGCGCCCTTCAAAGACAATGTTGGGGTGGAAATTGCAAGAAGTCGAAATTAGAAGGTTAGTTAGTTAATTAGTTTGTTATTTGGGCTCCAGGGCGCTTCGACTAGTCTTGATTATTCGCGCCCGTCAAAATTGGAAAGTAAGAGACCTGCTTAATCGTCGTAAGAAACAATAATAATAGTATATACAATATAAACAATAATAGCGTGCTGTTTAGTGATATAAATCAATTCTGTTACATCATACATAACAACTATGCGTGAGGAAACGGAATTCCTTACGGTGGCGTAGCAGGGCTCAGGTCCAATTGTGAGCGAAGAAAGTAGAACTTGAAACGCTGTGGCAAACATGGTTTTAACAGCTTGACGGTCGGACCGGGCCTGACACGAACTTTGGTCTGATATACACCGCTTAGACACACTCGGGCCTGCCCTCGCCCGTAGTTACCCAGAAAGCTCCAACATGTCCATGCCCTTTCAGCCACACACCAGCCAACACCCAGTGCCACATCTCCGAAACAGATTCAAGCCGTCCAATCCCGAGTAGACAAGCCTCGAACCTTGACCGCTCGGCAGAGGCTGTGGCTGGCAATATTGCCGAGTGGTTCGGCCAATTCTGCCGCAGACAGCACCGACGGATGGATGTCACCGACGCGATCCTGGAGCGCCGCACAGTGCCGGTCGCCCAGTGTATTCGCCGGCCAGCCACTCTGCCACTCTGCCGCCGGCACATTCACCTGCCAGTCCGCCAGACGAGGTCCGCTCCCGCAGGCTGCCTCGGACGCCCCCATAAAGGCGGCGCCTGTTTGGCATTCCCGCCGCGCTGGCGGCTAGTTCGGCGCCAAGTGAACGCCGCGGGCGGCGCGGGCTGGCGACCAAACCCTCGCCGCACCGGCGCCGCCGAGTCCACGGACTTATGGCTTCGACTGCGCATGGCTGAGTTGTCGGGTTTTAGTGCCGGTTTACGCTTCATGCAAATGTTAACGTGCGGCGAGGCCGGTGGAGCATTGGCGCTGGCCGGTCTTCATCTTCGGTAAGGAAATCGTTGTTTAGTCGCTCGTTTGTCTGGAGCTGGGAGGGCTCAGACGTTCCCAGTTCCTTGTGTCAACACTAGCTCACTCATTGTATTCCTGCGTGGATCTTCTAGCACGATTCCTGTGGGGTAGGGAGGAGTCCCTTCTCGAAGATGCTCGATTCTTGTGGGGGAGGGAGGAGTCCGTTCCCGAAAATCTAAGGAACTAACCGTCCGGCTTCCTCGCAATGCCGTGCAAGCGAACAAACATGACGACATTCACCCATCTTCGTTGTCAAAATTCGACGCTTTTAAACAACGGCAAACCCAGGAGCGCAAGGGACAAAACTCAAAAACATTATTGATATAATGTTATTCAAGTAAAGGGCATCGCAAACGGACGCAACCGAAGGAAACAGTGGATGCAGACTCAACCTTCTCACAAACACACATGGGAATGCCACACTACCGAATACAGAATACAAAATACAGAATACAGAATACTCGCTGGGAAGGCCAGAATACTGAAAAGCTTCTGCCATTGCATGGCCATGCCAAGCAATGGCGGTCATCCTCGACCAGGGAACTGCTTTGCGCACCTGGCATTCAAACAGTTAACGCAAGACCAACACGATCTCCCCAGTTTGTGATTGAAATGCAACTGACATGGACGGCAAAGCTTACCGGAAGAGAAAGCTGAGCTGGAACTAGTATATCAGCAGATATGTGACCGGTATGCTGTGCCTGTAAGAGTGCTGGACGAACGAGGGTAAGTGTCAACAGCGCAGCCGGGACGAGCTTCCGTGCGTGGCAGCCATGGACACACTACCGTGAGTGTGTATGCAATTTACAGTCGCGCGCAGAATGCAGCAGCCGCAGCAGGAAGCATGTATGCAGAGCTGAAATAATTTCGGATGCAAAATGGCCGCCCGGCTACAGCGCTGAAGGCAGAAATACAGATCTGTCAGGCCCTCTCGGGACTGCGCCAGGGTTCCCCGAACACCAATCAGCCGCAATACGACTGAGATACGGGAGCGGATGGTTGTCGCCGGATGCGGTGCGACATGCATCGTTAGCTGTCAGTGCGGGGGAGGATGGTTGTCGCCGGATGCGGTGCGACATGCATCGTTAGCTGTCAGTGCGGGGGAGGATGGTTGTCGCCGGATGCGGTGCGACATGCATCGTTAGCTGTCAATGCGGGGGCGGATGGTTGTCGCCGGATGCGGTGCGACATGCATCGTTAGCTGAGGGAGCGGATGGTTGTCGCCGGACGCGGTGCGACATGCATCGTTAGCTGTCAGTGCGGGGGCGGATGGTTGTCGCCGGATGCGGTGCGACATGTGTTGGAGTGCGGGGGAGGATGGTTGTCCCGATGCGGTGCGACATGATCGTTAGTGTGTGGGGAGGGATGGTTGTCGCCGGACGCGGTGCGACATGCATCGTTAGCTGTAGTGCGGGGGGGGATGGTTGCCGCCGGAGGGGGGGGAAAATAAAGTTAGCTGTAGTGCGGGGAGGATGGTTGTCGCCGGATGCGGTGCGACAGCACCGTTAGCGCTCAGGGGGGGGGGATTTGTGCCGGTGCGTGCATCGTTAGCTGTCAGTGCGGGGGCGGATGGTTGTCGCCGGATGCGGTGCGACATGCATCGTTAGCTGTCAGTGCGGGGAGGATGGTTGTCGCCGGATGCGGTGCGACATGTATCGTTAGCTGTCAGTGCGGGGGAGGATGGTTGTCGCCGGATGCGGTACGACATGCATCGTTAGCTGTCAGGGGGAGGGTTGGGGTGCATCGTTAGCTGTCAGTGCGGGGGAGGATGGTTGTCGCCGGATGCGGTGCGACATGCATCGTTAGCTGTCAGTGCGGGGGAGGATGGTTGTCGCCGGATGCGGTGCGACATGCATCGTTAGCTGTCAGTGCGGGGGAGGATGGTTGTCGCCGGATGCGGTGCGACATGCATCGTTAGCTGTCAGTGCGGGGGAGGATGGTTGTCGCCGGAAAAGAAAGTACAAAAGTTCACTGTTGACACCCAGACTATGCGAAGCTACCAAAGTGCGGGGAGAGTGATCTTTTTTAGAGGCGCACCGGACCATAAAGGTCATTGATGCCGCCTTTACAAAATTGCTACGAAGCGACACAAAGATATAACTGACCAACGAGCGAACAAATCGGCCACATTTGTCACTCTTGATCCCTCTGAGCAGTTATGGAAAGTGAGTGTCCTCTTTTAATGTTCACTCGAAATTCGAGAACATGACTAAAACCCTGTTGAAAAACAACTAAGTATCTCAACAAACGCATTGATACATGCAACGCTGAAAGTGCAGGGACTAAGCTCCGGATAACCATCGGTCGTTACAGCACATTTCTATGGAAATCCGGAACCAGCAAGGTGTACACAAACATCAGACCAATGATATCTTTAAACACATACCACAGTATTCAAAGTGCAAAGCACCGGAAAGACATCATATCCCCTTCACACCCAAAACATACTCCCCGAACTCCACTAAGTTTGATGATTTGAAGGTTGATGATTTGATGTTTGAAGGTTAAAAACGAAAGTGTCATCCTGACCTTCCTAGACGCGTTATCAGTCTCCACTGATGTGCCAGTAGATGAGACGATTTAACTAATCTTGAAAAATGCACACGCAAATACGATTCAACCACCGAGGATCCCCAAAAATGTTCCGAAAGGTTTGCTTCAGATTTGTGCCAAATAGCGGCCATCCGATGCCCAGCAGGCCACCTGGGCCATCAAATCCACGATGTTGCGATAGACTCGCCGCTTGGTGCGCTATTCGCTGATACATAAATGGTCCGAATACAATGTCTTGTCATGCGATATGCCATAACGTGATCTACATGCCTATATGCTAGATATGCTGGCATATTCCTCAACACTCAAAACGAATCTCGGCTGCTCTTGCTCAAAGCCAAGCTCGAAGCGAAATCTGTCCAAATTTCACCGGAGAGCCCTGTCAATAAGATATGATTCCCTTCTTTGAGGGAAATCCAGCAGTCCATTCATGTTCAGTGGATCGTTTGTGATCCAAGTGCTTAGAAAACCCACGCACGCCGGAAACTACTTACACGGTGCCAGTGAGTACCCTTATAGACATAGGGAGAGCGCCATCGAGGCATTCGCACAACTTGGCCACTTGTCCATCAAATCCTGCAGAGAATCCGTCAGATTGTGGTGAACAACTGTTGCAAACTGTGTGATGTCGACAGCCAGTTGCAGGCAACTTCGCAAACACTTCCGATCATCACCCGAACGGCGGCCACAGAGCGCGTCAGGAATGACAATACGACTGTGCTCTCAAGGTCAGATGTCTACCACTCATAAAGCAGATGAGAAGACTCTGCAGACGATCATCGCAACAAATTGCATGCCCTCCCTTCACCAATGCCGGGCGTATTTCATGGTGTTCCATCAAATCCTACAAGTCTCTGGTTTCATCATGAACAACAATCTGAGTGCTGCCACAGCGCTGCTCAAATATACCAATGTAGTTTACGAGCTTCAATGCCCCGTTGGCGACTGCTCGCGCCGTTCCAGCTCGTTCGACATCGGTCATATCACCACCAATCTATCTGGACGGAAGCCATGCATCTGCAAGGCGGGGGCCCGCAGCAGCAATGGAGACTATCCACGATATGCGATTGACGAGACCTGTGCTGGTGGATTTGCATCACCTCGTTAGCTGGATGTCGTGAAACAATGCAATTGTAAGTCGTAGAGTCGGTGTTGATCAGGGATAAGGACCCCACCACAAATCGGCAGATCAATATGAGGGGTACCATGTCCATGTACGGGGCGCCCCCTTGTCCATGGGATAGAAGTCACCAGGCTTTAACGCTGCAGCGCGAGCTGCTCTGATTCGGTATGTGATGAAAACCTGACAGTGTGTGGGACGGAATCGGCCTCTCGTTGTTTCAATACCTCACTGAGCACCTGTTCTGCGAGTTTAGCAACTATCTGCGTGTTAAAGTGGCCCATTGTGCTTGAAAGCAGCACAAGTGAAAAGAAAACGCCACCGTGAGGTCCCGTTTTCTCATTTTGTAGCCATGGCAGATGATTAGCATGAGACGATTACGTCAATCGCCGATCTGTCAAACAAACCAGGAACAAAAGTAGCGGCAACATATAATTAATTGGTAGGGTAAAGAAATGTTCCTGATACAGTTTGTCCACATTTCGATGCTATTTCTGAGATACTATACACTGTTCTCATTATGCACCCCATGTTACATTTTATTAACATGCGCCGTCTCTCCCGTCAGATCCTCACACCTCGTCCCGCGGGGCATAAAAGACCTCCGTCCAACATTCAAACTACGCGTTGCACGAAAACGAGCAGGGTACCATCAGAAAACCCTCGATGAACAGGGCCTGAAAAAATGGTCTTATTGTTTTTGTATTATCTGAAACCAAACTGTCGGTTTTTAAGATAATAAAATGTTTCAAAACCATTTTATGTCGTCATAATAAGGTAGTTTAGGTCGTACAATGCAACTTTCATGCTATTTAACCCATGAAAACTTGAAATAAACCACAAAATAGAAATGTTTACATACCCTTAGCCCACATTGCGTACTTCCTCGTGACCAGACCTCAGATCACTTCATGAAGGTCAAACAAATTAAATAAGGAACTTCTTCTGATACTTCTGCATGCATGCCAAGGTAATAATGACGGTAGAAGAGCATGCATATTACAATAATGAGAACATTAACAAAAATGGCCAAAAATTGGCTGTGACCTGAGGTCGTTGAACTGAGCTCAAACAAAATCTAGGTGATCTATTTTAGAGACGTTGCCCACTTGTATTTACGTAGCAAGTTCCATTTCAATATCTCTTCACGTTTACGAGTAATCGATCCTAAAATATTTTGGAGGTGGTCCTCTGACCTAAGATAGGACAATGACCTTACATAACCTGCTGTTGACATTTCCACTTGAGACACAAAAGTGATGAAAGAAAAGGTATTGAAAATTTCTGCACGGCGACATCAAGTTATTTTCAATGTGTATGATAGACGGTAATTTACGGATCCATCATTGTTGGCACTCGTACGTTTATTGCCAGGTCAGTGCTCAACATAACGAAACCTTAAAGGCGACGTTTAGACAACATAATTGGACGTCACGAACAATATTGCGAATATTAATATTGGGTACATACTCTTGTAAATAGCCAACGTAATTCTGAAATGGTGAATCTCAGACAAGTTGACACCGTGTGGAAAAATCAGCATCACTTCGTCATGGGCGGAGTGGATAAATGCGCAAAGTACAAAACCTATGACTAATTGTGCTCAGATTGACTTCCCGTCGAAATGTGCAACCTAAGACTTTGCGAGAGTATGTTTTCCAGACCAGCGTATGCTTCCCAGACGAGAGGTTGTTTTCTAGACGAGAGTTTGTTTCCCAGACGAAAGTTAGTTTTTCAGACGAGAGTTTGTTTTCCAGACGAGAGTTTGTTTCCCAGATGAGAGTTAGTTTTCCAGACGAGAGTTTGTTTTCCAGGCGAGAGCTTGTTTCCCAGACGAGAGTTCGTTTTCCAGACGAGAGTTTGTTTCCCAGACGAGAGTTTGCTTTGCAGACGAGAGTTTGTTTCCCAGACGAGAGTTTGTTTCCCAGATAAGAGTTAGTTTTCCAGACGAGAGTTTGTTTTCCAGACGAGAGCTTGTTTCAGAGACGAGAGCTTGTTTCCCAGACGAGAGTTTGTTTCCCAGACGAGAGTTTGTTTCCCAGACGAGAGTTTGTTTCCCAGACGAGGGTTTGCTTCCCAGACGAGAGCTTGTTTCCCAGACCAGACTTTGTTCGCGCAGGCGTGTAGCAGCACAGGCGCGCATCCGTCCCGCTAGGCTACCACTCGTTTTATTGGAAGCACATTCATCCTCGCGCGCGAAAACGATACAGGGCATGTTGCCGCGCAAATACTTGTGGACCTGCGCTTCGGTGGTTTTGTGGGTCCACACCAGAGCGCCAGCGTCTCAAAACGCCGAGGTGCTTGCAAGCCTGCAGTGATCCTCGCAGCTGTTTTGATCCCCATGCGTCTCAAAGCCCTGCACCGTGCACTTTGAACCCACACATCTTCAAAGCCCGAGTTCCTCAACCCTCAAACCCTCAAAGTATCGCACGCTTCAGAACGCCGAAATCAGCCGACGACAATCAGGCAACGGCCGTAGTGTGGCGGGCGACATCCGACATCAGCTTAGCTTAGGGTCTTTGAATTATCACCGAGCCAGAGCTTCAAGTTGTTATTTAAATCCACTGTCGGCGACGTCTGTGTGCTGGCTGCCGCCGTCCTCGCACACCGGCAGCGGGAGGTGTCTCCTGAGAGTCCACTAGATGATCAGCTGAGTGGCGGCGACACGCACCAGCAGCGGTGTGCACGCAATGGCATCGGTAGCGGCGCGGCTCATCCTCGGCCGGCTCTCGCTGCCGCCAGCTCTGGTCATTCCCGCCGGAAACCATCTGCGGACCTGCGCCGTGTCGCTGACTGCCACAGGCCTCTGTCACTCACCTGCGCCGCTGACTGCCACAGGCCCATGCCACTCACCTGCGCCGCTGACTGCCACGGGCCTCTGTCACTCACCTGCGTCGCTGACTGCCACAGGCCTCTGTCACTCACCTGCGCCGCTGACTGCCACAGGCCCATGCCACTCACCTGCGCCGCTGACTGCCACAGGCCTCTGTCACTCACCTGCGCCGTGCCGCTGACTGCCACAGGCCTCTGTCACTCACCTGCGCCGTGCCGCTGACTGCCACAGGCCTCTGTCACTCACCTGCGCCGTGCCGCTGACTGCCACAGGCCTCTGTCACTCACCTGCGCCGTGCCGCTGACTGCCAAGGCCTCTGTCACTCACCTGCGCCGTGCGCTGACTGCCACAGGCCTCTGTCCTCACCTGCGCCGTGCCGCTGACTGCCACAGCCTCTGTCACTCACCTGCGCCGTGCCGCTACTGCCACAGGCCTCTGTCACCACCTGCGCCGTGCCGCTGACTGCACAGGCTGACCCTGCGCCGTGCGCTGACGCCACAGGCTCTTTCCTGCGCCGCCGTGCGCTGCCACGGCCTCTGTCCCCTGGCCGCCGTGCCGCGACTGCCACAGGCCTCGTCCCCCTGCGCCGGCCGCTGACTGCACGGCCTTGCCCCACCTGGCCGTGCCGCTGACTGCCACAGGCCTCTGTCACTACCTGCGCCTGCCGCTACTGCCCAGGCCTCTGTCACTCACCTGCGCCGTGCGCTGACTGCCACAGGCCTCGCCACTCACCTGCGCCGTGCCGCCGCCGTCTGTGCCGTGCCGCTGACTGCCACAGGCCTCTGTCACTCACCTGCGCCGTGCCGCTGACTGCCACAGGCCTCTGTCACTCACCTGCGCCGTGCCGCTGACTGCCACAGGCCTCTGTCACTCACCTGCGCCGTGCCGCTGACTGCCACAGGCCTCTGTCACTCACCTGCGCCGTGCCGCTGACTGCCACAGGCCTCTGTCACTCACCTGCGCCGTGCCGCTGACTGCCACAGGCCTCTGTCACTCACCTGCGCCGTGCCGCTGACTGCCACAGGCCTCTGTCACTCACCTGCGCCGTGCCGCTGACTGCCACAGGCTGCCAGCCCTGGTCAGTCCCGCCGGAAACCACTGCCATGTGCCGCGCCGCTGACCGCGACAGGCCTCTGTCTCCGCAGCCGCATGAATAACTCCAAGATGGCTCTCTTAGCACTGATTAGGCCATCACGATGGCTCGCTTTAATCGGCCATTTCAACTTGTTACGAGCTATAAGACAACTCTCCAACATATCAGGCTAAGTCCAAATATATTTATACGACCGCGGAGAGTATGCGTGGGCGAACCTACCACGCCACTGAATCACTGGCCGAGTACCGACTAAGCATTCTATTTATTCTCGGCAGGGTAAAAGATGGCTCATGTTGCAATTTCATCAACGGCTAAAGGGCGCTTAGTCTGACCTTCGTCACATGCTTGGGCGATGTAAGCTGGTCTTGGTCGATCGATCTAGCTAACTGCAAGCTCAGTTTCAGCTCAGTTTCAGCTCAGTTTCAGCTCAGTTACAGCTCAGTTTTCAACTCAGTTTCCAAGTTTCCAAATGTCAGCGCAGACGCGAAACAGATCGCGAACACGGACAACAAACACGGACAACAAACATACGGATCGAATGACGCCAACCGGGTAAGGCAAGCGAACGCCACCCGGGGCTCCACCAGAGCCCTATTTTGCACATGTTGAAACATTACTCGTCGTAAATTACGCCAAGTCTACGTCGACCGACGTGATGGGCTCGTGCAAAACTATACACACACGGCCCCTGTTGGCCTGACCAGCGTGCGGTTAGGTGTGCATCTGATCTCCAAGGTCCTTCACTTGAGTGGGACTGGATCGAACACATTGAGAGAACGTTCACCCTTCCATAGCCTGCGAACTGCCGCCAGCAGCTGATACTCCTGGTGCTGCCAGAGGAGGTTTGCCCCCTCCTAACGTTTGTTCTACACCGCTCAGATAAATACATGTCTTCAGCAGCCCAAGATCCTCCAGTTAAAACTCATGTCGTTGTTTTTTTATCCCCCACCGTCGACCTTTCAGGCCTGGTCAAGAAGTCAGTGGCCTGGGCTACGCCAGTCCACTGACCTATTTTTCCAACCCGAAGTGAGCAAAAGCTGCCTTTCTACACAAGTCCTACTGAACGTATTCCAGTAAAGCTGTTCTGCTGCACAGCGCTTCGTGAAAACGGCTACTGTCACTGCAAAAGCAGACAAGACGTCAACTACCAGGCGAGTAGCGATGAGGTCAACTCATCGTAATTGACCAGGCAGCGTCGCAAACCTTTAGAGGTCCTAGTTTCAAAAATGTGGGCGTCAATGAAGAAAACACGCTGAATTTAAATTTAGCGCTCGATAACTATATTAGAAGTTAAGGTACTACAAACAAGGATCAACATGTCACACCAGGCCACGCAGGCCATTGACCTATGATGACCTTGAAATGTTGCAAGCATTGCAGTGCATGTACTGGGGCCACTATTGTTCGTTATATTTGTAAATAACGTTGAAAGTGGCCTAAACAGTAAGGTTTTGAAATTTGCGGATGATTTGAAGGTCTTTAGTGCAATAACAGGACACAATGAGCAAATCTCTCTGCAGAAATACTTAGACGAACTTGTGAAGTGGTCCGAAAAATGGCAAATGAAATTTAATTTTGGTAAGTGCAAAATCATGCATTTAGGTAGGCAGCATATGAAGGCTCCATACTTGATGGGTGGCCAAGTACTATCTGTGACTCAGCAGGAGAAGGACTCAGGTGTTATTTTGAACACAAAATCGTGGTCATCAGAACAGGCCAAAGAAGCCAGGAAGAAGGCACTAAGAATGCTTGGGGCAATAAATAGGAATGTATCATACAAAAGTGAGGAAGTCATCAGGAAGCTTTACTGTACATATGCCAGGCCACATTTGGAATACTGTGTCCAAGCTTGGTCCCCTGGTTATGAAAAAGATTGTTGGCTTTTAGAGATAGAGTACAAAAGAGGGCAACACAAATGGTTAATGGTACAAGCAACCTGGCATATGAGGAAAAATTTAAGAAATTGAATATGTTTTCACTTAGATATAGAAGGCTGAGAGGAGATCTCATCGTGGTCTTTAAATTTGTTAATTGTCAGGAACAGGGATATCTCAGGGAAATGTTTGAATTGACAGAAATGATGCAATTAGAGGTCATCAATTCAAAATTAAAGTTAATCACAGTAGGACAAGGTTAAGACAGTCTTTCTTCACCAACAGGGTAGTAGAACACTGGAATCATCTGCCAGAAACCATTGCCAGTAGCAGCACACTGAAATCTTTAAAAACAGCATAGACAATCATTATAAGGATGGAGGGCTTGCTTTTCGGTATTCCAGGGAGGGCTGATCGACGGATTTGGTGGGCAACTGGTTCAGTGTCCAGAGTGCAACCAAGAAGGGCCCTTGTGGCTCATAGTTGCACTGATCTTTTATGTCTTTATGTCTTTATGTGTAATAGCTTAAGAGTATCATGCAATGTCTTTTTCTTGCACTAACGCGCATGCAGTGGCGGTTCCAGGGCTTGGGCAGGAGGGTTCATCCGGCATCTTGGTGTCCCTGGACATAAGTGCCGTGATCATTTTTTTTTTTTGACCGGGGTACATGCGGTCCGAAAATGTCTGGGCTGTACTACAGGTATCATCGTTACACATAGCTGGTGTTAGACTTCGTGTGTTTCGTGCCGTCCAAATTTTTCCTCAGGGTCCAGGCAAATAAAGAGGCGCTCTTGAGCCAACGGAGTGGGCTCCCAAATAGCTAAGGTGCCCACGTCACCCAAAGGGTCTTCGAGCTCGACGAGGTCTACCACGGGACCTTCCAAATGTGCGCACCCCTTACGAAAAGCATGTGTACTCCACTGAGCCATATCGACTCGGGACCCTCTCCAGCCTCTAGGGTACTCCATAGATTCAATGGCTCTCTTCGTCGACTCAGAAGCCCTCGTCGTTGGCTGAGGAGTCCTGTGTACTAGACGGGCCCTCTCCGTCAGCCCGGGGACCCGAAGCCCCTTTCGTCGGCCAGTGACCATTCATGTTGACCCAGACCGGGACCTTTAGCATCTCTTCGTTTGTGAGCACTCTCCGTCTTGGAGCCCTCAGGGTCTGCTGGTAAGAGTTCTCCTTGGGGTTATTTTTCTTCTGCGTGGAAACCCCTGTATCAGTCAAGGGCTCCTGTTGTGACTCAGGGGCTCTTCAAGTGAGCCAGGATTCGCTCACCGGTCACCCGGAGGCCCCTTGAAGCGCCAATTATTTTGTGTGTGCCTCGTGAAGGTCTACGTTGAAACACGTATTCAACATCTCCATTGAGCCTCCAAGGGGCCCAATAGTAGAGGGAGAAGGGAGAGGGGAAAGGGAGAGGAGAAACGGAGAGGGGAAAGGATGGGGGAAGGGGAGAGATAAAGGGAGAGGAGAAAGGGAGCGGGGAAGTGGAGAGGGATAAGGGAGAGGGGAATGGGAAAGGGGTAAGGGAGAGGGGAAAGGAAGAGAGGAAAGGGATATGGGAACGGGAGGGGGAAGGGAGAGGCGGAAAAGGAGAGGGAAAGGGAAAGGGAGATGGGGAGGGTTTAACACCCAAGGTTGGGGGGGGGGGGTCTATGATCCCATGCCGTCTGAAGACGCCACTGCGCTCATGCAGCAATGGGCTTGTTGACGGTATTCTGGAAATATCGCCAATGAAATGAGTATAACATTTTCATGTATGAGTTAATATTCGCTCCTTCATCCAACTATGTTTCCATCACCTTTCAAGCTCTGAAGCATAGTCACCAAACGCAGCGATCGAAAACTGACATTTCCATCGGATATGGCAGCCCACAGCTGCGGCCAATTGCTAGCCGCAGCTAAAAAAAAACAGTCAGTCCGGCCCACGACCCTCGCGTGTGCGGCCGCCGGCCTCGAGCACTCATCTGAGCCGGAGCCTGCGGAACAGCACATGACCCGGTCAGTTACGGCGCAGCCTAACCGGCGCGCAGGGAGTAGTAATTGCTCTACTGAGTTCCCCATGGGTGCAACATCGCGGTAGTGTGCCAATTGTGAGATTGGGAGTGGACAGTGGTCTGGGATAGGCGTTCGCCCGATCGCACAGCGACTGTGTGTTGCGGAACAGCATTGACGCCTGCTACTCGCCCGCGGCACAGCATGGCTGCGAGCGGCGGAGCAGGAGTGGCACCAGGCACGGCGGACGGGGGGCAGAAGCCGTCAGAAGTGGAGCTACTCACGCGCATGTTAGCGCAACAGCCGGAATCGGCACAGCGTCGAGAGGATCAGATGGCGTCGCTTGTGGAGCGAGTGCTGTCTGCCGGAGCGCCTGCGGCCGTGGCCCAGGTCGCATCTGGCGACACTCAGCCGGCGCCCGGGACGCGACAGCGGGCGAGGGTCGCCCAGGCCACGCCGGCGCCCCGCCTCCCCTCATCAGCCTCGTTGTGGAATCGTGAAACATGCAAAACCAAGTTGGCGGGATGCAGCTTGCTGACGGGGACCGATGAACTCTCCCCGGCAGAGCAGAGGTCTGCCTCTCGGTACTTGATGTCGACTGGGCGCGGGTGATCCGATTCGGGCTGTCCGTTTCCGGGGACGCCGACATGGACACTGTCATTGTGGCCATGCAGGCATACCTGCGGCGCCAGCGCAACGTTGTGATGGACCGGCGTAGCTACTATATGCGAGTGCCGGAGCCCGGTGAGACCGTTGACGATTTTCTTTGTGCATTGCGAGAGATGGCGTCATTTTGTGACTTTTGCTCGCATTGCATGGCCGATAGGTTTAGAAGCCGTCTAGTGGCTGGAACGTCTGACGAGGACGCACGCCGCCAATTGTTAGAGGTAGCCGACCTCACGCTTCAAGCAGCTGCAGACATTTTTAGCGCGTCAGAACATGTTGCAAGTAACAGCACTGCACTCTGCGCCTCGGCTGGGGAGGCTTTTGTCCAGTGTGTCGCAGTATGGACCAGAGCGCCGCCCAGCTCGTGGTCCCAGCAGCGAGCGGCGTCCGTCAGCCAAGCCCGGAAGAAGTGCGGCCGTTGCGGAGCATCGCCTCACGACGACGGTCGGCCGTGCCCGACGATCGGTCGCTCGTGCCACAAGTGTCGCCAGACGGGACACTTCCCAGCGGTGTGTCGGAACATCGCAGAGAGCAGCGAGCGGCGCGCGGGTAGTTCTAACCGCCGCCGCCAGGAGCGAGACGCTTCCGGATTCCGCCGCCAGGTGCCGCTAGTGCTCGTCGAAGAGGGCGCGGGAGGCGCGCCGGCCGAGCGGTTCCCGGCAACGCGCGTCGTGGACGTGCTGATCAGAGGAGTGGTCGTCCATCACTCACCACGGCTCCGGACGCAGCTACATCGGTCCGACGGTAGCACGGTCAGGACGATCTGGACACCAGGCTCCGTGGCCGAGACGACTGCTTTGTCGTTGAGCAGCGCTGAGAAGATGGGGAGTCACCGTTGTCGCCTGACCCATCTACTGGCTGACTGATCAAACGTCACAATTCAACTAGGTGGCATCATCCAAACCGTGGAAGCCACCGTAGTTCGGACGCTTCACTGTCAACTTCTGTTATGGCATGATTGTGTCAAGTTTGGTATTCGGCCGGCGAACGTCCCGGAGCAGACACACAACGTGGCCACGGCCGGGGATTCGCCGCCGCGGCCGCCGGATCCGGATCTGAATCGAGATTTGAACACGGGATCAAACCAGCTGGTGCAGAATCTTGGTGCCGATCCAGCTGCAGCCAGCAGGACTATGTCACCGGCACAGCGGGGCGAGGCCAGCCACAACGGGCTCTGAGTACAAGCTCAGTATGGCGCAGATTCGACATCCACTGCACGCTAGCGTGGTGTTGGAAAACAGCGGGATCGTGGTCCAGGATCTACCCGCCTTCAAACTGGCAGCTGTGTCAGATCACCGGCAGGCGACTCGCCAGGGTAACGGCGACTCGCGAGCCGCCGAGGAGCCCGCGAGGGGGCCAGAAGCTGAACACGAATGAAGGCGCGGGTACATGCACGCACGCTAGCGTTGTGGCAACCGCGAGTTATGAACTGAAATTCCTGACATAGGATTCCCAATTTTTTTTAAAGGTGATTTGTACGAGTGAAATTCCAGCAGTATGAGGTGAATTATCAACAGATACCAAAAGAAAACATTCGAACAGGGTGGGGGAGTTAGGATTGAAATCCGGTGACCCAGAGATTATAGTAGTAGATTGTACTCATTCCACAGGAGAATTAATTTGTTCACTAGGCATTTCATTAAAAAAATTAAAATGGACCTCTTGAAATAAATATTGCTCTAAATCCGGGGACTTTAAAAAAAAATTGGGGTAGGTGCGTCCCTCTAAATCCGCTTGTCACCCCTCCCCAACGCAAATCCTAAGTACGCCACTGATGCGTAGTACGGGCGAAATGTCCCTAAAGATTCGGAACTTACTGTGAAAAAGCCTCGGGGGGAGCCGGCAATATGGCAGTTCTAGAAACAGGAGGCGAATGAGACATTTCGGGCAACAGGCCCCGGCACGTGCCATATTCACTGTGGCGGGCCATATTCACACGAGATCGAAAGGTACATAACGGACACCACGCCATAGGAAGCTTTCCTGCGCACGTGCAGCGGGGGAAAGCTTCTTTGGATCAATCCCGAACGCCGGAAGGGCGCTTGGGATTAGTCCGGTTGGGATTGGTCCGGTTGGGATTGACCCGGTTGGGATTGATCCGGTTGGGATTGACCCGGTTCGTCGTTGTTTGTCGCGCGACTTTGGCTCGTCCGCTTCCTCGAATCATTGATGCACCATTTCCATATCGGATGTGTCGACCACGCCACTGAAGGCGGATCGGGCCGCCTGTTTTACCCGAGTGGTCCACGTAAACATTCATTATCATGGCGAGGCCTGGTCGGATCTGCGTCATGTTCATTTAATGATGACTATATACCTTCATTAGTGGATTGATGCCATCGATATGCAAACACTTATATATTCCACGTGTTGATTTAGCTTCATGTAATGCAACGCGTAATGGAGAACGTGGTGAGGAGTGAAACGTGTAATAATTCATCGGTTCAATTCTGAGCACCCAGCCATGGGATTTTCAAGACAAGTTAACCTCGGTAACGGTAATTTAAGGGTACATTTCGGTGGGTATGTGCTTTAGAGTGCTAGATACTTTTCCTTTAAAAAAACGTATTACATATAAGTATGCAATCCATTTTCATTTTGTTCGGAGAAATTAGAGCACGTGTATAATTATTCTTCCTACAGCCCCTGGATTCAACGTGCCACCTGTTAACAGCATGGATGCTATGTGGAATCTGACGGACATATTTGCGAGGACATCAGCGTAAGTAAAGCATGCGGCTCGGACGATACCGGCGCACTGGTACACTGGTACGCTGGTACTCTGGTACACTGGTACACTAGTAAAATTGCACATGAATTCCGCTATGAGGCACCGCTTCCACCAGCTAATAACTGCGATCTCTCAATTACGCAAGGATTATGCCACGAGCGCTGAAACCAATCAAAAGCGGTCCTCATTTACAAATAAATAAAACCCCAAATTCTTCAAAGTTGTCCGTATGTGTTTTTCATTCCTGTTTTGGGCAGGGTTTTGGCGAGAGTAGTTTCCTCATGCCTTACAGCCCATGCCAACCCAGCATTGCCACTTATACTTATACTTGCATTACACATGCACAGTACACATACACATTACACATCCGTGTTACAACACGGATTATCAGCCCGGCGCCCCCATGTGATCGATCTGCTGCACCAGCGCATGCAGCCTGGGAATCCACGCTTCAGCGCTTCAAACGAACATTCCAGCGGTGTCGACACAGCACCGCCCGGGCCCGCCACACCCGCCTCGTCTCTGCAGCGGTGTCGACACAGCACCGCCTGGGCCCGCCACACCCGCCTCGTCTCTGCAGCAGTGTCGACACAGCACCGCCTGGGCCCGCCACACCCGCCTCGTCTCTGCAGCAGTGTCGACACAGCACCGCCCGGGCCCGCCACACCCGCCTCGTCTCTGCAGCGGTGTCGACACAGCACCGCCTGGGCCCGCCACACCCGCCTCGTCTCTGCAGCAGTGTCGACACAGCACCGCCTGGGCCCGCCACACCCGCCTCATCTCTGCAGCGGTGTCGACACAGCACCGCCTGGGCCCGCCACACCCGCCTCATCTCTGCAGCGGTGTCGGCACAGCACCGCCTGGGCCCGGCACACCCGCCTCGTCTCTGCAGCGGTGTCGACACAGCACCGCCTGGAGCCGGCACACCCGCCTCGTCTCTGCAGCGGTGTCGGCACAGCACCGCCCGGGCCCGCCACACCCGCTTCGTCTCTGCAGTGGTGCCGACACAGCACCGCCTGGGCCCGGCACACCCGCCTCGTCTCTGCAGCGGTGTCGGCACAGCACCGCCCGGGCCCGGCACACCCACCTCGTCTCTGCTTTTGATTGATTATCTAGGCTTAAGGGCTCGCCGATTACACGGTCATTTAGCACCCATGACACTTAATTGTTCCAGCCGTCCCTAAACGACGTCTCATGTACTATAAGTATCCCCCTTCTTGGTGCATCCTGATGTTAACGCCCCGGGTAAATGGCACAAAATTTAACATCAGATAGGAAGCTGAAGTGCTTCCTGGATTCCACGACCTGCGATTGATCATCTGAAACTGCTAGGAGGGAGTGAGCCTGGTCACTCCCAAAATGACGCCGACGCTCCAGACCAAGCCTCGGACATGAAACCGAACGTGGCGAACTGTTAGCACTGCACCACATCTACTACACAGTGGCTTATTCTCACCATCGAGTAAGTAAGCATGGGTGGCGTAAGTATGTCTTATGCGTCAGCGTCACAGCGTCACACCGTCTCTCCTGGTCCTACGCGAGCACAAGAGCCACTGGCCGAGAGATGGCTTTATTGTCCGTAATTTTTTCGAAGCAAGTTCGTCCCAGCTCGCTTGTCACTTGCTTGCCAGAAAAACAGAGATGTCCGTAGCCAGGAGTGGGAATGCTCTGCGCAAGGGAGCCTGCGCTGCT
Organism: Ashinkailepas kermadecensis; assembly: GCA_034440615.1. NCBI lineage: Eukaryota > Metazoa > Arthropoda > Thecostraca > Neolepadidae > Ashinkailepas > Ashinkailepas kermadecensis. Next base: position 132,905 of record JAOTOM010003814.1, read on the forward strand.
CGCCTAGCAGCGCTGTCGGTTTGTTCGTTTCCTACGATACCTACGTGGCTAGGAATTCAGGAGAAGTTGACGACTTTTCTGCTTCATCTAATAACTTCAGGCGACGGAAGGTATCATTTACTAGAGCGTCTGTGGGATTATTTGTTTGTTTATTTGGTGGTTTACGACACACTTTATGCACGATCACGGCTAATGGCGCCGCCCACACTGTTTCGGCGGTGGGCAGCGGGATTGGAAAATGTCCCGAGTGGTGCGAGTGCTGAACCCAGGACGTTTGTATCCAGAGTTGAACACCTTAACCACTCGGCTGCCTCCGCCCCCGTCTGTGGAATTAAAACTTTTAAGTGCCTAAAGGCTGCTCAACGAGTCTGATAAAATTGCATGATCTTCTTCATCCCCGACCTCAATGAAAGCCAATGCTTTATAAATTGCCATCAGCTCGGACGTGTAAACGAATGCAAGTCCGGGTAGCGTGAAGGATCTGGTGGCTGTGTCGCTTACAAAGGCGCTTCCAACGACAGCGACGATTTTTGATCGATCCGTGGAAGTCTTTGCCTAGCTGTTATAAAATGTCAATATGTGCTCTAGAGTTTGTGCACGAAACTCATCCGCGAGAATGTCCCCTTCACGGATGTCAGCCAATACCAGGTCTATTCTTGGTTCCAGTGAGAGAAGTCTCCACGGGGTTGTTAACACCTGCGGGGCGCGTTTTATATTGCGTATATCTAATTGACTTTCATCAAAAAGGTCACGAATTCGACTGCACAGAGGTCGGCATGTCGCCTGGTCTCTGCAGCGGTGTCGGCACACAGACTACCACGGAAGTCTTCGTGTTGGCAATCGCGCACTATTGCTTCACCGAAACTAACATTCATTTAACATTCCTGAAGGGGCCCTGAATCGGCTTCATTAATACCTTCTAACTGACTGCAACGGGTAATAGTGAACGGAAAGGCGTCAGCCTGGAATTAAGTAGCATCTGGAGCTGCCGAAAGTGGGCTGCTGTCACCATTGCCATTTGCCATGTTCGTCAATTATCTTCCAGTCGAAGCATAGTCTCGTTGCCTGATGTTCCCAGACGATGCTAACATTTATCGTAAGATTACTTGTTCAGCTGAATCAGCTCTTCTTAAAGAAGACCTGGAGTAGCTGTGTAATTGGCCCAAATTCTGGAACCAACGTTTAAATCCAGTCAAATATAAATTTTGTCTGCTCGCATGACACCAAAACACCAACCAATGGTAGGCACCGACAGTGAAGACACACCCTGGGGCACGTAGACACCGTTCCGGATCTAAGAGCAATACGGGACAAAATATAGCTTTCACATCTGAAATGAATAACGCTGTCAAAAAATGTAACAGGATTATTGACATTCCAATTAATTTTTTTCCAACCACAACTATGTCAATGTCAATGTATGGGTCAGCCACGCCCCATTCCCCGCTCACGCTCTCGCCACGCTCTCGCCACGCTCTTGTACTGCAGCGGGATGTTGGCGGGAGCAGCAGCGATGCACATGGTCAGAACAGAAGGAGTGCAATGCGAGTTCACGACATTGCCCTGGCACAACAGGTCGACTCGCTTCATGCACTCGTTCTCAACGCCTCCGACTGGGATGGCCAGTTGACAATTGGCCAGGCAAAGTCGAGGGGAAGGGGAGGGGCAGTCACCAGGCGGCCGTGCCCAGCTATGGGGGTAAGTTGAATTTGTGTTGTAGAATTTGAATTATCCTATCGGGAGGTGGGTTCAGGGTCAACGTAACAAGCTTGTGTTTGGCATTTAGATTCTGTACGGCCTCTCCAGCAACAATTCGAGCTAAATTTACGTTAGAAAAGAAAAAAGCATATATCTCTGCGATCACATTTTTATTCACTTTTCTTCACCCGGTTGGTGGCTCCAAGGACCACCTCTTGAATATGCTACGCACCTTACGTAAGAAGATACATACCTTACATGCATATCGCCATCCATCTCATCTCATGCAATAGGGGTAATTCCAGGACAAATCACCCAGATAGACCCAAAATTGTTCACCACACCCCTTCCGAGTTTCATAAAAGCGGGTATTTCTAAAGTCCAGATTTAGATTCTGAGAGATCTTGGTTTCTAGGTCAAAGCGGTCACGAGATACGGGTTAGGAACATTTTGAAGTGATGGAGGAAGTTTATATAGAACATCATTTTATCTTTTTAGCGGTAGCAGTTAGCTCAGCAAACTTATGTACCATTTGAAAGCGGAAGCTCTGCCCAATGCAATACAATATGCGTAGTCTTGTGAAGTAAATATCTGACCTCGTGATCTCGAATCGTCTCATTGACCTCGTGAACTTAAAAAAGTCATATTTTGATATTTGTTTTCTGATGGGTACCCAACCAATTTAATATCTGATAACGTATCGGTTTCTTGTAGAACCGAATTCGTAATGGGTCACAGAGATCAAATGTCAAGACTTGACATGAGCTCCGGGTAATGTTATTTTATGTGGCTAGGAGCATGGCCAATGTGGGTGCCATTGAAAGGCCACTCGTCCATAGATCACGATGGTGGTAATGTCAAGTATTCCGGAGGTAAAAAGGTCACATGCCTGTGGCATGACCTGGACACAGTGCATTTGTGTATACCGTAGAAGTGGTCGATATGGGTATCATTTTGAAACCATTTGTTGATAGATCATGGTTTTATCAGGTTTAATTGCATGAAAGGTCGCCGTGGTCACATATGAGTCAGCGACCTGCCTTTAAGTTGAATCTTGAGGTGTGCAGTATAGAAGGCATTCGTCATGGGTGCACGAGTTATCGTCGCTCTGTCATCGCCATGTTGTGACGTTTGTGTGTGTGTGTGTGGGGGAGGGGGGGGGGGGGGAGGTAGCCACCTCGGCCTCGCACGTCCTGGAAGAGAAATTGAACAAGAAAGTGGCTTCATTTTACGAGTTCGATGACACTAGTAGGTTGTTCCCTGGCATAGGGATGCTAAAACCCCTCGACATGTAGAAGGCACACAATGTGCAGTACACAAGGTTTTTGCTACTTAAAACTACTTTTGGGCAATCTTCGCGAATTGTGCACTGCTTTTATAAAGGAAATGACAGCCCTGCCAGCAGTCTGGCAAAATTCACTCACTCACTCCCCTGCCATCGGGTTTTCAACCTTTGTGAGTATCGTGCCAGACCATTGCGTGCTGGCCAGTGGCGGGGCGCCATTAACGTCTGTATGTGATCTGATAATCGTTGCACAACGATTGATGTACTTTCGGCCAACGAGCATATCTCTATGCCTAATCATGCAGCATCGAAGCTGACGCGTCACCGCCTTCTCGCTCTGGCACAATTTCAGTACTTCAAGCAGCTGCGTGGCTATCGCTGACAGTGGGGTGGTCGTGGTCGGTGGTCGTGGTCGGTGGTCGTGGTCGGTGGTCGTGGTCGGTGGTCGTGGTCGTGGTCGGTGGTCGTGGTCGTGGTCGTGGTCGTGGTCGGTGGTCGTGGTCGGTGGTCGGTGGTCGTGGTCGGTGGTCATGGTCGTGGTCGTGGTCGGTGGTCGTGGTCGGTGGTCGTGGTCGGTGGTCGGTGGTCGTGGTCGGTGGTCGTGGTCGGTGGTCGTGGTCGGTGGTCGTGGTCGGTGGTCGTGGTCGTGGTCGTGGTCGTGGTCGGTGGTCGTGGTCGGTGGTCGTGGTCGGTGGTCGTGGTCGTGGTCGTGGTCGGTGGTCGTGGTCGGTGGTCGTGGTCGGTGGTCGTGGTCGGTGGTCGTGGTCGTGGTCGTGGTCGGTGGTCTTGGTCGGTGGTCGTGGTCGGTGGTCGTGGTCGGTGCCTTTTTTCTCTCGAAATTGTTCATTCGTGACCCAGGATGCGGCTCAAAGTTTTCATCGGGATAACTCCCAATGAACCCTTCACCATCCGTTAGCGCTATGCAGCAGCGATTCATACAAAAACATACAAAAACTTTTGCGTGGTCTAACTTCCCAACATAAAACACGTCTGCAGTGGCAGCGTTCCAGTTTGTGTTGATTCCTTGCATACGGCAGATGCATTGAAAGCTGGAGAATGTTTACTTTCTCTCAGATGTTTGCGCTAGGAAACATAAAAACAACTGCACCTGTGTAAATATGTGTAGCCACCAGAAATATTAGAGCATCAGATGTGAAATGATTTTGTTTTGACAACCGCACAGGGCGAAAATGCATGCGATGACATCGATGGGTCAGCTAAGCGCGTGGCATATCGTTTCAGCCTCCATCGATGGGTAAATTATAACCCTTCAGCATTCTTTGAAGACTGTGAATCGTTCCTCAGTACTATGATTAAGTTTGTTTTTGTCTCAGCATCGAAATGCGCAGTGTGGCCGACAAACCTGCAGCTCGGTTACGTGAATCGCTTCTCTTGAAAAGCATACAGATACTTCAACGCTTTGTTGTTGTTGTTACGGGGATTTAGGGGTGCATCAACTGCATAGGCTACGCAGCGCACATTACTTCAACGCTTTAAGCCGTCAGATGGAAAGAAAACATGATAGTAGAGATAATGATATGTCTGCGGATGTCGACAACTATGTACGACACGTCCGTAACTGACATGCACGACCCTGCCTCGAATAGTGCTGTGTTGAAGCTTGGACGATCATGCACATGATGCACTCATGCGACTGCTATGTTCATGATTCGCTTTTATATAAATGTACTTGCAACTGAAATGCATTGTGCCAAGTAATTCCCTAAGAATTGGAAGGATTCCACTTTTGAAGGCGAACCAGGTTTTTCATTGGACGCAAATATTCATTTCAAGGTTAGTTCAGCATACATTCCCATGTGACCTCTGCGACCTCACATGACTGGTTTTGACACTGTCGTGCTCTCCCATCAAACTGTTTTCCATGACACCCATACCAAATACGTTCAATAATGCGCATACAACCTTCATTTTGAAGTCAGGTCACTGACCCATGTGTGACCTCTGTGACCTCTGATGCACGTACACGTGTGACTAACTTGGTCTATGAAAAGAGTGCTGTAAAATGAGACCTATATATGTCATTTTCTGCATTGGACGTAGCCACTATTTCGAGGTCAGGTCACTGACCCAGATGTAATCTCTCTCACCTCTGACATACTTAAGAATATCATTATTGTGTTCCATGAGCGAACAGCGTTGGAACCACATCCATATCGGCTATGTTCATAGTCAAGCACAATAACACTGTCTGGAGGTCAGGTCAGGCCCTAACATTTCACCTCAGCGACCCATTATGGAGTCAGTTTTACACAAAATATTGACGCCAACAATTAGACGAGTGATGGGGTAACGTTCGGTGAAGAACGAACACAAATCAAAATAGGACCTCTTAAAAAGATCACGAGGTCAAGAAAAGGCCAAGAGAGCATAGCTTGAAGTTGACCTCAGCAAATCGCAACTCATTTTATTGCGTTGAATAGGCATTCTCTTTCAAATGATGCATACGTTTGGTTTGCCAATTGCTACCATTAAAATGATGCAACTTATATTATATATGCACTTTCTTCGTGATCCTAAATTTCGATGCCGTACGACCTAACACATACAAATCCACGAATCGTAATATGGGTCATCGATAACTACATGGATCCATTTTAGCCAAATCTGACGGGGTGTGGTGAATTCGCCTTGGTGACCTGTCCTGGATCCGCCCATAAGAAAGTAAGCTACCCCTACCTCAACCTTCAAAGTAAGCTACCCCTACCTCAACCTTCAAAGTAAGCTACCCCTACCTCAACCTTCAAAGTAAGCTACCCCTACCTCAACCTTCAAAGTAAGCTACCCCGACCTCAACCTTCAAAGTAAGCTACCCCTACCTCAACCTTCAAAGTAAGCTATCCCGACCTCAACCTTCAAAGTAAGCTACCCCGACCTCAACCTTCACATTTCTTTATAATTGTTGTTCAAGTCGTTCTGCAATCATCAAACTGTCTTTGAGATTGGTTCAGTTCGGAATGTGGCCAAATATGCGACAGACGAGCTGACATTTTACGTTCGCCTTAAGCATTTCGTCACAGGAACATGCACAAACAACGCCTATCGTTACAGACGTATATGATACAATATATTCAGTGCATACTGCTAGGTGCATTTAGTTCTTTTTTTCGTTCAAGCGAACGCATGCACGACCATTTGATGTTGGAAAACGTAGAAGTGAAATGGTTAGCATACTTCAGAATTTCTACTTAGAAGGTGATGTTACGATATTCCGCGCGAATGACCCCAAAAAACGTTTGACGTCAAAGTCGTTTGATAGGCCGCTATAACTGTTCGCATCCTGACCAATTTTAGACATTTCCCTCAGACACCGGTTCAAAAATATGGCATGATATAGCCGTGAATAAGATAAGATGGGGCAGACTAGCAACCAACCCATGAGGGAAAAATGACAATATTTAAAAATGAAAGGCTGGGCTGGAAACCACTACCTCCCCGGCATCAGCATTAGAGTTGCTGAAACCACTACCTGTCATAAGCAGGAGTGATGCTGAAACGAGTCAATGACTGTCATCCGAAGTTTGAAGCTGTTTTCAAGCCGCATATTTTACTGAACACTTAATGAGTGCCATTATGTTTGCTTACTAATCAAGGCCCTACGTGATTGCCAACGAAGTTCAGGAAAAATGTTAGGTGAATGGTTTCATGGATAGCGAAAGGAAGTAGAGTTCACCGATAATATCTCTAATAAATGTTGACACTACTATGCAGCAGTCTCCAGCATTTGCTTTATTTTGCCTTCTTGCTTGTATACATTTTCTGTTTTTGTTCAATGCACTGTTGTCACAGCCGTGCGATGTGCACAGTGGTGGTCTCGGTGTGACAAACTGCTTACCTCACTCGGCGAGAGAGTCAACCTGCCCACTACCACGGTATTCACACAGCACCGACAGCCGCCCAGACACAGCACCGACAGCCGCCCAGACACAGCACCGACAGCCGCCCAGACACAGCACCGACAGCCGCCGCCCCCACAGACACAGCACCGACAGCCGCCCAGACACAGCACCGACAGCCGCCGCCCAGACACAGCACCGACAGCCGCCGCCCGCAGACACAGCACCGACAGCCGCCCAGACACAGCACCGACAGCCGCCGCCCAGACACAGCACCGACAGCCGCCCAGACACAGCACCGACAGCCGCCCAGACACAGCACCGACAGCCGCCCAGACACAGCACCGACAGCCGCCCAGACACAGCACCGACAGCCGCCCAGACACAGCACCGACAGCCGCCAAGACACAGCACCGACAGCCGCCCAGACACAGCACCGACAGCCGCCCAGACACAGCACCGACAGCCGCCCAGACACAGCACCGACAGCCGCCCAGACACAGCACCGACAGCCGCCCAGACACAGCACCGACAGCCGCCCAGACACAGCACCGACAGCCGCCCAGACACAGCACCGACAGCCGCCCAGACACAGCACCGACAGCCGCCCAGACACAGCACCGACAGCCGCCCAGACACAGCACCGACAGCCGCCCAGGCACAGCACCGACAGCCGCCCAGACACAGCACCGACAGCCGCCCTGACACAGCACCGACAGCCGCCCAGACACAGCACCGACAGTCAGGACTCCTGTCCGTGTGAGACCGCATCCAGTCAGGACTCCTCTTCATATTTGATCGCACTCAGTCAGGACTCCTGTCCGTATTTGACCCTACGGAGTCAGGACTCCTGTCCATATTTCACTGCGCTCGGTCTGGACTGCTCGCCAGCGGGTCGGCCCGAGATACAGCCAGCTGGAATTGCGGAGGCAGATAAGGTCGTCGCCAGCAAATTGAGAGCCATTAGCCTGCTCCCATAACCGGGTCAGGGAGCTGCAGCGTGCGGACGAGCGCGGATGCGGCCGGCGACTGCGGAATTTGTAAGACCTCCTCGTGGAGAGTGGACGTGAATGGGCCACTTTGACTGTGTCAGTGCCGCCGTCGCGAGGCTGATATAAGCCGTGGTTTGGTCCGCGGTGGCACGCCAGCAGCGGCACCCTTGCCGTGGCGGTTCTCTCGGGGGAGAGGCGTTTCTCCTTCCGGTCTCTGCCTTCTCGATGTTCCACTTCTGGGTGTTCCGCAGCACCGGTCAGCGGCGGTTCCCCTTCCTGCGCTGTCATTCCGATGCTGCTAGAGAGCTGCTCGTGGGTCACCAGACCGCACGACCCGCCACCAGGCCACTGTGCTCGCAGCCAACACCAGGTGGCCCGTCCCTTGGGCGCGTGACCCGTCACCGGCCCCGATGACCTACCGCCTGACCTGGCGACCTGACGCAGGCCTGTTGTCCGGCGGTGGCCGGTGACGCCGGTGTCGGCCGCCGTTTGTTTTGCGGTCGCATCGACCCGGCGCGTTTTGTTTACGTGTCGGCCGCCGGCGGCCGGAAAGTGACAAATGTCGTTCTCATTAGCACCTCCGCCCACGGCACGGTGGCGGCCGCCGGCCGGTCCGACACCGGCGGCGGCGGCCGCTTCTCCGGGCACCGCGGAGGTCGGCGTCGCCTGGGGCCGCCTGAGGCCGTCTGGGGTCGGCCGGTTCGCGACGGGGCGAATCAGCAATGCGGGGCGGGATGTGCATTGTGCAGCGGCATGGGAAAATGTCAGTGAGTGGCAAGAATTGAAGCCGCCGGGTCCGGTCGTCCTCTCCCGGTGCCGCGAGCACTGGCGTGCGTCCGCCTCACCGGAAACACAATCGCCTGCCGCGCAAATTGACGCCAATGCATGCCGATGCCTCAGACACTACCTCTCAGACACTACCTCTCAGACAGACAGACACTACTTCAGACACTACCTCGGACACAATCTTTTTGACGTTGGTGCGCAGTAGACGGTTGACATTTCCGAAGGGCAGTGGCTTGTTCAGATCACGTCTTGCAGCACCCGCTGGACCAAATGACACCGGTACCTCGGTGCCAAACAAGAATCTGCTTACACAAATGCATGCATAAAAATAACACTGTGCTAAGTACCAAGCATGATGTAGGAATGCTCCAAAGAATATACCACCCTGGTCCTGGTATTTAAATACGGTTGCATGTTTCGGTTTGTTGTTTAAGCAGCACATCAGGCCTGATATTAGCGCCGCTCGAGGAATGCTTTCACTACAGTCAATGCACGATTGCTGCATGCTGCTGGCGCCTTGTGGCGATTGCTGCGCGCCAGGCTGAGCCCATGCCCGCGGGGTTCGGACAGCGACGAGGGAACACGGCCCGCTGCGGGAACGTGACGCGCCCATACCGTGCCACCACCTACTGACGTCATACCGTGCCACCGCCAACTGACGTCATATGTGCCCCCGCCTACTGACGTCATAGGTTCCCCGGCCATGCACAGCTGATCATAAGACGAGCGAAAGGCATGCACCTGCCCAACTGCCTTCTGACCGAAGCGGAACAACTCGCAGCGTGTCACAAAGGTCCGAAAATGAGTTGACGAACAAATAATTTTCCCGCACAGGAACTTGAACTTTTAAAAACATTAAAAAAGATATTAACTTGCTAAAACGTTTTGCATACTTTAAGTGTTAGCTCACCAGCGCGAAGGATGAACTGCGACAGTGCGACAGTGCGACAGTGCGACAGTGCACGATGCACGGCACAGTGCGCCACAAGACTGTCAGATTTGCTAACCTGGACGCGACATTCAGACACTGTTCAGTCAATCATAAGCGACAAAATGTTGTGCGAAACTCAAATGTTTTCTTTTCTTTTCCAGGATTACTTCTACACCACATAAACCATCGATTTGCTAGTTTGTATTCCTCGTATTATATGATGGAGGCAGATTGCTCGTTTTCTTTGCTTGTGTCTTTGTGCTGGTGTTGTTTTGTTGTGCTTTGCGTATCCTTTTTCTTCGAAATTGGGAATATAGTCTGATGAAGTTAAGGAACAAAGGCAGATAAAAGTATAGTTGGTCTCAAAGTGGTTTTTAGACATAGGAAATGTTGTTGAACCAAAAAAAACAAAAAAAAAACAATTCATTCGATTTGATTATTTTGTGTTCCCCAAATGCAGGCAAGGCTTGGCTTGGCGTTGGTGTAGCCCATAACCTTTTCTTGAACAGAATATGTTTGGAAAAAGTTGTGAGCTTGAACGGTTCACATATTTCGTACTTGACTTGGATCTCATCGGCGATATCAGCCTTCGTGCACGTCTTGGTGCTAGAAGAAATCTTCAGGTCGTGCATCATATGCATTGACTTACAAAATCACTTTTGCATAAAAAAAACAGAGCCTGCAAACTATGGCGGCGATCGAGTGGCTGACTGCAAGTCGACATTCTTCTAACTGGTCTGGAAGGCGGAACAAAATATCGGTGATCATGCTGATAGCTAAAGGAGAAAGCTCCACCACGCGGCATGGTGTACATCTCTGTCCAGTCTAGATTATCCAGCCTAGATTGTCCGGCCTAGATTATCCAGCCTGGATTATCCAGCCTAGATTATCCAGCCTATATTATCTAGCCTAGATTATCCAGCCTAGAACTCCGTGTGTCGGAGATTCAATTTATTCCCGCACGGCGAGGAAATTCTGCCGCATTGTGAGCGCCACGTTCATGGTGGCCATGGTGCACGTTCATGGTGGCCATTCATAGTGCACGTTCATGGTGGCCATAGTCCACGCTCATGGTGGAAATGGTGCACGTTCATGGTGATCACGGTGCACGTTCATGTTGTTCCTGGTGCACATCCATGGGGGTCACGGTGCACGTTCTGCGGCGTGCTGCACGACAACCTTGACGATCCTCGGACAGAAATTGCAGCACCAGCGACCCTAGCTTCCGCCGGTGCTGTGCTGTGCTGTGCTGTGCTGTGCTGTGCTGTGCTGTGCTGTGCTGCGGCTCCCGCTCATTACCACCCCGCCCCGCCATGGGCGCAGGAACAGACGCAGGGAAGGTGGTGTTCACCACATGCCAAACTTTATATACGTTTAGCATTTGTCACATGACGTTGCATGGGAAGTGATTTGACAGTCTGCTTTGCATCGTTGAAATCGTCTCACTCTGAGGTCGTCCCAATTGCTCTGCTCTCCTCCGCTGCAGTGCCGTAGTTCGCCACAATGATGAAATGAAATGTCAATTCGATAAAAGGCCTGTCATAAATCATCCGGCTATCTTGATTGCATGACACGTCGGGACTTGCTGGAAATCCGGACAATTAACTTTTGTCTTCAATCATTCTGACAGTTGGCAGTTCCGTCCGGCTAAACTGACGCCACGCGCACCACGGACCAACGCCAACCGCCCCGTGATAAACGAACCTCTCCACTCCGGTTCTGCGCCCAAACGCTCCACTCCAACTTTGCAGTGCGAACGACCGATTTATACTCGAGGGCAGAACTTTGTGTCCGCACCAAAAGAGGCACGCATCGAACGCTTTATATGACGGTCACTCGGCGAAGCTGATGGCGAGATGTTGTATGTGTACGTATGTGCGTTCCAATCTCTCTTCCTCCCAGCTGCATGCATGACCACTGCATTCGATGCGCTCCTAAACTCCAATGAACTCCTCCTCCCTCTGTACTCTCTCTCTCTCTTTCTCTCTCTCTTTCTCTCCCTCTCTCTCTCTTTCTCTCACCCTCTCCTTATCTGTGCACGTGTGTGCCTGTTTGCGTGGGAATAACATTTTTAAAATCGCAGCATCATTTAAACATATTCTTAATGGCGACAAAGCAAAACTTGGTGGTAAGCAAATTTATAATACAGTAATGGGAAAACTATTAAGCAGCACTCAACACTGCAAATATGCTCAACGACGAACTGATCGACTCCTCACTCTAGCACTGCGACGTAGCCGTCTGCTGATCAGCACTCGCCACCTCAACTCCTCCATGATCGACAATTGACACTCCACACTCCTCCGCACCACTCTGGACTAATGAACAACACTCAAACTCTGTACGCCAACCTTTCGATCAGGGACTCTCACCACTTCCAACGCTTCGTTGTGGCTGACGCGCCATTAACGGACACGGATACGCCGCTGGGCGTGGTCTGAAAAATGGATCCCCGCCCCCCCCCCCCCCCCGTTTATTGGCCCATAACACGTGGCTGGAGCGATCATACGCCGCTTTCAGTACTCGCATGCAGTAAAGCACCCTCAGATGTACTGCTGCAGAAGGGCAATGCTACGGCTCTTCTAAATAACTTGGCGATGTCTTAGTAGGCATGTCTTAATAAATAGAACAAATGTTCAAAGCGTGTAAAAAAGTGTTGCTGAAATATGAGTTATGATGCACTGTACCGGTGAACAAGTGCAAATATTCGATAAGTCAGGCCCAGCCTGCCGCTAAATATACTTCAACTTCTACGACCTGAGAACAGCTAACAATAATTTTCACGAACTTTTTCGTGGTAGCCTTGGTATGACACTGAGTAGGTGAGCTTCAGCTGATTTTTTGTTTACTTGAGCGAGATTTCAGAGCAAGCTGGTCGATTTGATTACATAATTTGCGCATACCGGTGCACTACACCTTGATCATTTTGATTTAGCATTTTTTGACGTGCTTGAAAGCATTCTTGAACTGTTGATCAGGCCTTGTCTGGATCGCCAAGTTATTCAGAAGATCCGTGGTGTTGTCCTACCGAAAGTCAGCAGGACCAGGAGCTTTTCGAACTGGAAATGATATGACAGAGGCTTGCTCAGTAATTATCCATAGGTGGTATCAGATGATGCCGGATGCTGTCATGTGCTGCTCAGACCTGTCTTGACAATGCAAGTAGATGCTGACACATTGGAATATCACACTTACTATCTGATGCTGTCAATCTGAGATTAACTATTCGTTTTCCTTCGAAGCGCTTCCTACTAAACGTGTCGTGATAATGGTGCCCCTAATGACAAAACTTCGTGAAATGGGTTGATTACTTTTTAAAAATATTTCTTCCGTATATCACTCAAGTGAGGGACATACTAAAATAAACTCAGTTCAACGGGATAAGTTTTGATCAGATGGCGCGCGATTCAGTTTCCAACTCCTTCGCTTCAGCAATATCTGACGAAATACAGGGTCCTAGCGCTGCGCTACGGGCTGCATGAACAGATGCTTATTAACGAGGGTGAAGCCCTCGCGAATCGCCTTGCATGGGATACAAAAGGCATATGATACAAAAGGTATATGGTGCAAAAGGCACATGGTACAAAAGACATATGGTACACAAGGAATATGGTACACAAGACATATGGTACACAAGGCATATGGTACACAAGGTATATGGTACAAAAGGCATATGGTACACAAGGCATATAGTACACAAGGCATATGGTACACAAAGTATGTGGTACAAAAGGCATACGGTACACAAGGCATATGGTACACAAGGCATATGGTACAAAAGTTTGCCTGAGCAGCTCGGTTCGGTCCCGCGCGGCCCAGCTCGGCCCCACCCTCACGTGCTTTTTAAACCGCAATGACCATTTTTTCTTACAGCGTTCGGCATCGCACTTTCTTCACTCAGAGCCAAATGTGCTCTTTTGATGTTGGTTTCACTCATTTTATCTTTCACGAAGTGCTCTTAACCCGTATTCGAATAAAGCGGCTACCAACGGCATTTCCTGTCGCGGGGTAAATTTCAACAGCGACTCTCGGCGTGACGCAGCAACGTCTAATTTTCTGACTCAGAGTCCGATCTGCTGCGTTCACTTAGATATTAACCAACCGTCATCAGAATGCTTCTCTCGAGGCACTCTGAATCATTGTTCAAAGAAAGGGGTCTGTGGCGGCGTTCCGGCGCGAGGGCGGCTGGCCATAGATTTGGCGCGGCAACCGGCGCCGGCCATCCGTCTCCGGTGACGAATGGCCAGTCTGTGGCTGGCATCGCGCCGTCTCGAATTCAGCGCCAGGTACGGATGACGGCTGTGCACTTCTGCTTTTGGTGAATGCCAGTTGGTAAATGTATTGCTTCCGAAATCAGCTCAGCTCTGTATGCATGGTTTAACACGCGCCCCGGAGGGCCTCTGAAAATTACGCGCACTGGAGGGGGGGGGAACCCCCCCCAAAAAATCTCCCACCTAAAAAAAAAAAAAAAAAAAAAAATGGGGGGGGGGGGGGAAAAAAAAAAAAAAAATTTTTTTTTAAATTTAAAAAAAAAAAAAAAAAAAAAAAAAAAAAAAAAAAAAAAATTTAAAAAAATTTTTTTTTTTTGGGGTTGTTGTTTTTTTTTTTTAATTGTTTTTGATTTTTAAATAATGGCATATATTTTTAATTTATGATGCAATGCAATGATACCAAATTTGACCTGGTCACCTACATAACCACTGTATGTCGTTACCTGTTCGTTAGAACGCCGCCCGCCCGACTGCCCGTCGGGCAGCTCGAGCATCGGTTCTGAAGAAGGGATTGAAGTACATGAATAAAGATGGAAACGCAATGATAAACATACAAATGACAACCAGTAGTGCATTTATGGCAACATTCCAGTTGATCAAGTTTGGTTCCATTAACCTGTCATGAACTTGACCTGACTTGACCTTAGTGACCTAACATGACCTTGAAACTATACAGCATATCAATATGCATCAAACAAGTCCCTAGTGTTGCCTAAACACTTCCTTTGTCAGTATACTGGGAGCGCATCTGGCGATTTTGTGGTCTGGCGCTATAACATTTGTTGACTTTAGCGGCCCCTAACTTGAAAATTTTTCGGGCGATTTCGATTTTTCTTGCTTCAAACGACGTGCCGTTCATTTCGAAGCAGGTACACCGAAAATCGCGTATATCGACCGGTAAAATCTGCAGTTATTTGCGAAAAACCTGACGGGTGGGCGGATTTCGCCCCCCCCCCCTCCAGTGCGCGTGTTAAGGCGCGTGGCTGTAGAAACACTCAAGGCAATGCGTATATGAGTTATGACTGATGTGCTGGGATTCGACTTCACACGCGCTTTGAACACTTTTCTCGCTTGCTTTGCCTCCCAGTAGGCGCTGTATGCTGGTGCATTGATTGAACCCGTGTGTAATTTGGAACAGGGGAACAATATAATTCCAACAATGTATCTATCACATCATGGCACTTCTACTACCGTGTCCTTGCTGACACGGGAACACCAAATTTATCGCAAATATTCTTTGCTTGGTAGAAATGATCCTGATCATGATTAAAATAATATCCAGGTTTCGATGGAACTTACAGAACCCGGTTTTGTCGTTCCATGGCGACATCGTTTCTCTGACACTCCATGTTTCTGGAATTTCCGTTTCATTGTCCTATGCTAGTCTTTCAGATCTTTTGGGCGGGTTCACGATCTGGCCCAGCCTTTGCCTGTTCACCCTGCCGTCCCGAGCAACGCGGGATCAAAGGCATCCGCTCTATATGCGCATTAAATCGTATATTTGCTTTAATCACCTTCAGTGCTATACTTAGCCGAAGTTCAACACCTTGTCTCTGTAATTAGCGGGAACCTCGCACTGCATCGGCGTTCGGCCATACGCTTGATGTTTGCCATTCAACTTTATTACGCACCAGCATCAGCGGTAATGTGCAGGTCTCGCTCAGGACTGGACCCGCAGCACGTCCTGCGTGGTGCATATTCCGCCACAGACGAGACCAGCCCACGGTCGGCTGTCGCCCAGACTGTGTGACGCTGCCCCAGCCCCGACGTGCCGGTCATGGGAAGTGACGGCGGCGGCGGCGCGGCTCGATGGCGTCGAGTGCCGGCCGTCGCTCCCGACGCGAATCACCATACGTCGGTACCGCTCGATTGGCGCCGCGTCGGCGGCGGCGGCGGTGGCGTGCCGGGTCGCCGGCCGAGTCGCCGGCTCGGATCCCGGCGGCCGCGGACGAGCGGGCGGGCGGCGCGCCGGGACAGGTGCGCCCCTGCTCTGCTCGGCGGCCGGCGGTCGACCTCGGGCGACTCGGCGTGACCTCGGCCGACCCGCAGCGGCGCCGCCGGCCGCGCGACGTGTCGGCCGTTCGGCCGGATCGATCGCCGGGTCGCCGGGGCGCCGGCCGCGCCTGTTTATCCGCAGTCCTCGCGAGCTGTAAAGTCACGACTCGGCTCACGCCGGCCGTCACACGCCGCGAGAGCGCGCGGACACGCCGGAAGAGCGCGAGGACACGCCGGGAGATCGCGCGGACACGCCGGGAGAGCGCGCGGACACGCCGGGAGATCGCGCGGACACGCCGGGAGAGCGCGCGGACAGGCCGAGAGATCGCGCGGACACGCCGGGAGAGCGCGCGGACAGGCCGAGAGATCGCGCGGACACGCCGGGAGAGCGCGCGGACACGCCGGGAGATCGCGCGGCGCGTCGGACGTCACCGGATCGGCGGCTGGCCTTTCCGTGCAACAATCGACAGCAACGGCGACACCCGCGTCACTGTTGGGACCGGCACCGGGCCTCGGCGGAGCGCGCGCCCATAGCTCCTCCGCATCATCCGCATCTTCTGCATCATCCGCACGGCCGCGCTCGGCGCCGGCTCCGTGGTATCGGCGGGCGGGCGCGGCGGCCCACCCCCGGCCGGACCGGGCCGCTCCGTGCGAGGGCACCATTACGGCGCGGGATCGCCGCCCGTGTCGGCCGTGGCGCGCCCAGATTCATGGCGCGCGCCTCGCCGACGCGCCCCCGGTCTGCGCGCGTGCGCGCCGTGAGTTACGCCCGTACAGGGCAGGGCGCCACTCGGCCGTGTATTAATTATTGGCCCGCTGAGGCGGCCGCGGTCTGTTGTATCGCCGGCCGTGTCGGCGGTTTACGGTGACTGGTCCCGCGCACGCGGCCCTGCGACACGAAACACGAGGCGGCCGACCTGAGGCCACAGGCCACCGAAAACCGGAAAGCGGCGACAGCCAAACGATGCGAGGCGCAGTTGCAGGCAAGACCGGGGTGGAATATGCTCCTCATGGCACCGCATGAACTGGCCGCAACTCATGCAACGTACCATTGCCACGGCTGAACGCCGTTGTTCATTGGCGACTTTGACAGATTTATGCCGACTCACTTGCTCGCTTGCAATATGAACTTCATGCCAGGCATTTAGCGAAGAGAATGCTGCCTAAACATTCCGAAAATCATGCACAATAAATAACAACTATACATGAATACATATATATATATATATATGTATACATATATGTAATATCAATGTGAGTGAAAGGAACACATCGCTCACCGATTTGCCTCACTGCGATTACTGGCTATTGACTGTGAGCTATTGTGGTTCGTGTCACTACTCCTACGGGCTATTGACTGTGAGCGGGTGCGGTTTATTTTTGGAGACGTTTATGTTGTGCGGCGCTAACCAGTTTTTCCTTCGTCGACATGGATTTCAAAGCCACAATTTATTCGATAACCGCCGTTACGCATCAAATGTGTACCAGCGACCACCAGTGTACCAGCGACCTATGCCTCTGACCCTGTAGCATATTATATTTGAATGCCAAAATGTAAGCTCTAGCGGTAGTGTTCAGCTTCGTCTATACTCCAGCGTCCCCTCTTGCGTAATAAGACTGAGCGAGAGGCACACTTTCAAGAAGACTTCCGAAAAACGCCTGTGGCATACACACCAGCACAAAGGCGCAGGGACGGTAGAGGTGCCTGAGGGAGAGCCTTTTCTTCGTGTCTGATATGACGCTGTGGATGGATTATATATATGACGCTGTGGATGGATCTGATGGACGCTGTAGATTATAGTTATAGAGATATAGATATAGTTAAAGGGCAAGGAAAAAGAAATTCGCAATTTGCATGATGAGTTAACTTGTCCACCCATAGCTATACGAGGTGACTACGCACCACATTTGAACACGCAGATAAACATTTTCAAAGGATGCGAAAATGATGTTCCCGAAAGGGTTGTGGACTGTTGAAATAACATGGCAGTGACTTAGGTATGCATTACCAGTCATAAAATAAATCGAATAACGCATTTCATTCCTGCGCAGACGACAACGTAGAAGCGAACACAGTGGTGCCACTGCACGCCCAGGTGGACAGCTGGATTGGTACGGACAGGAAATGACTGAATAAACGAGCAGGTTTTCCCAAGGTCGGAAAAGCCCCGTACACGGTTAGCTAGAAATGCAGAGCGGGTAA
The DNA here is from genome assembly GCA_034440615.1 of Ashinkailepas kermadecensis. NCBI lineage: Eukaryota > Metazoa > Arthropoda > Thecostraca > Neolepadidae > Ashinkailepas > Ashinkailepas kermadecensis. The sequence goes on from JAOTOM010003814.1 coordinate 150,920, forward strand.
AACTACAACGGCCAGGGTCAATAGGATTCAATGAGGGCGGGTTTCGAAGTAGAAGATGATGGAGGTTTGATTGTCACTACCAAGCGTAGCTCAGATCGAGCGAGATGTTTTGTTGATAGCATATTGTTGCAAAGGAAACTGATAAGTGGCCAAAGACGAGCAACGTCACAAGAATTACTCATTAGCTACCGGCACAAGACAGTTTTCAGATAAGGGGAGGAGTACTCGTGATGGGCTGACGGTTTGCAGTTGGCAGTTGACAGTTGACAGTGCGTCAGAAGGAATGACATAATCGAAGAGTGGGACGAATTTCAAACAGGCGGCATTGCTGGCTGATTATCGGTTAGGCAGCTCGTTTTGAAGAACTGATAGGCGACGAGAATGGAGAGCTGAAAGACAATCGGATACATGAACACATACTGGGGGAAGTGGCGGATCCAGGGGGGGAACTGGGGCCATGTGCCCCCTCCCCGATAAAGGTGTGGCGCCCTTTCAGGACCCTCGAGTGCACCCTCCCACCATTCAAGTTGTCTTTCAGCCGATGGCTCCCCTCAGAGTAAACTGACACCTCTCTTGAGAAATGGCGCTACCTCTGAATAAGTGCACCTACTCTCTTCCGATTAAAATATTTGGATCCTCCTCTGACTGGGGGCTGTTGCAATACGAGGCTTCCTCGAGCTAATCTGCTTGCGTTGTGCTTTCTAAGTATCCCAGAGTTATTTATTCCGCTTCCCGTTGACAACATCCACAGCCAACCCAGGAAAACCCTTGAAATGTTACACATTTTCAGCTCCTTACCACCTTGACCGCCTTTGCGTCTATGAAAGTCCCTAGTTGCCTTTGCTAGATTAGCGCCCTTCACAGCTTCAACCGCATTCGTAAAAAAATTATGGTTCCGTTCCTGCAACAGTAAACACCAATATATCGTACACACGCTGGGCATCTCCTTTTTGAAGCTTAGGGGCACTCTAATGCGGACAACGAAGGCACTCCCATCACAATGTGCACTGACCGGGCAGACTAACCACGACTACTCAGAGCGTACTCCCATCACAATGTGCACTGACCGGGCAGACTAACCACGGCTACTCAGAGCGTACTCCCATCACAATGTGCACTGACCGGGCAGACTAACCACGGCTACTCAGAGCGTACTCCCATCACAATGTGCACTGGCCGGGCAGACTAACCACGACTACTCAGAGCGTACTCCCATCACAATGTGCACTGGCCGGGCAGACTAACCACGACTACTCAGAGCGTACTCCCATCACAATGTGCACTGACCGGGCAGACTAACCACGACTACTCAGAGCGTACTCCCATCACAATGTGCACTGACCGGGCAGACTAACCGCGACTACTCAGAGCGTACTCCCATCACAATGTGCACTGACCGGGCAGACTAACCACGACTACTCAGAGGGTACTCCCATCACAATGTGCACTGGCCGGGCAGACTAACCACGACTACTCAGAGCGTACTCCCAGCACAATGTGCACTGACCGGGCAGACTAACCACGACTACTCAGAGGGTACTCCCATCACAATGTGTACTGGCCGGCGGACGAACCGCGACTACTCAGAGGACCTGGAAATATTTGGATATCGCAGTGCTCATTAGGTGCGCTGCGAGGTCTGAAGTCGTCCGTCACCATCACTGGCATCGCCATCGTTAACCCTGTAAAATGTCACATTCTGCAGACAAAGCGTTTTTCACCGAGACACATATTAATGAGTTCGGCGTGTTATTTCGTTGGCTCGGATGAACCAAGGATAGACGCAATTTTTATGCTCGGGAGTGTTTTTGTTACGCATGTCATGAAATAAGGCAGTGATTTATAGGATTACGCAATTAACACAGTTCCAGGAACTGGGATCAGCTATCACTAACACGTAACTGTCGAGGAACGAGTCAGAACGTCGTGACGTTGGAGAAGTCATTGCACGCGTACTCCAGCGCACTATCGGGAAACAAACGATGACATCCCAACTCAACAACACTGCAATCCAATCAGGTTGACGTCAATTTTTCAGCCTAAGCATCTGTAAATGCTGATCGGCTTCGACGGATTCTTGCTGATTTACTTTTTCGGTTCAATTCAATCAAGGTGCAACTCAATTACCGAGTTAACCAGGATGAACAAGCAGTTATGAGAAGTAATCGACTATTTCCTGGCGTACTATGCCTCAATTTAAACATTCGTAAGCAAAGGTGTATTTTGGTGTACATATTAGTGTACATATGAGGACTCAATATTTTCGAGTATACATCATTTTCAAGAGAAAGATTTACTCTTGAACACAGCTTATAATCGAAAAACTTATCACCCAGGCTTTCATACAGTTAATACATGCACAAAAATAGAGTATTCCTTGCTGTAGTGAGCCGAATAGTTTTATTTTATATTACTTTTTAGAAAAAAAATCCCGTTGTTTGACAAACCTGGACATGCTCAGATCTGCGGCGTTTTATGCATGTCCTGATTTGCCGTGCTGGATATAATTCTAGCTTATCGTGCCTCTAGCACGTCCTGATCTGCTCTTTGACATCCTTCCTGATCCAATGTGGCTGGCAAATGTCGTTACCCGCCGAGTTTGGGCCACATTCTGCCTACCCTGCCTGCCATTAACGCTGTTTACGACGCAAAATCAGAAGTACTTGGTTCGGTGTGGAGTTCTGCACCGGCATATCAGCTGACACGCTTGATGGAATGTCACCAATAAAAGGAGCTGTTGCAGAAATGCTTGTCTGTAATTGGTCAAAAATGTGTACCCATCACTATGAAAAGTACTTGGCTCTCTGAAGATACAAATAGGCTCCAGTCTTGGAGGGGATCCTATGGCATAACAGAAAAGCTTCCACGCATCTGGCAACATAGGCGGATACGGTTTATAATATGGGTATTTTCGGATACAAATTTGTGTTTTTAGCAGGATAATGGACAATATTGTTCAATATGTGTCTCTTTCGCCTACTTAAACTTGAAAAAAAAAACACTTATATCAAGCTAAACCGTTATTTTTTTACTATCTGAGCACCCCATTTTTCATGTTCCTAGCGTCGCCTCATCTCGGTTCGGTACCGGACCGAGCCTATATTTGCATCATAAACAGCGTAATTGTGTCCTGGCCTGCTGCAGTCGACGGCGTCAGCCGCCTGCGTTGGTATACTGTGCCGGAAAGCACAGTAACGTCGCCGGGTCGGCATAGTCTTGCCGCGGCATCGAACCACCCGTCGGGCTATGCTCCTCCACCAATCTGTTTGTGGCCTGTTCGCTCATCTCGATGCCAAAGCTCAAGTCTCCGTGGAATGACTGAGCATAAAGTACTTCCGTGTGGCCACTCGAGCGCACCTGCCAAGATTGCATATTGGCCGACCTGTCAGCCCAGCGTCGCCGCGGTCCTGAAACTGGTTGAAGTTTTCCACGCGATAAAAAAAGCTGTCGGACGCGGATTGATCCGGGAGTAAGTATATTTGAATTGGGAAATACAGACATCAACTGTCGATGATGGACGGCTGCGGGACGGAGAGCCGGAGGAAGGGATAGCCAGAGGGTTGACAAGGTTTTGAGCGGGCAGGCCAGAAAGTATGCTGCGCGTTAACTAATCGCAGTGTGTCAGGTTGAGTTTTTCCAGCACAAATAATTAAAGTGGGGATATTTATGACGCTTTATTGGTGCAACCTGGCTTTCAGATCGATCCCTGTTTTTCGTAAGAGTCGGTCAGATCTGCCCCTGTTTGTGGCGAATATTAGCCAGATCGGCCCTTGTTGCGATACATTTCCACCTCATGGACTCGCCCCGGTTTGGGTTCTCATTGGCAGTTGTGTAATATGTGACGATGTGACAAGACTGGCGAGATCAGAGCAAACAAGAACACCGACGAAGTGTCGTCTTGTCCGTAAACTAACTCAACAAACAATCACGCGACTCCAAACCGTTTTTATGCGTTCTGTTTTTGTACCGAACTGATACAAGCATATATTCAGGACTTTGATAAGGGCCTAGCTTCAAAGCAGCGCCAAGAACTCCCGACGGGGGCAGATATTGGTCCAGATTACTTGATGCACTCGAGCTCGAACGTTTGATAACCAAAACATACTTCGCCTCGCAAACATCGCCGAAACATACTTGTTACACTTATCGTCAATAGATGGAACTGGCAGTTCATAGGCGTACGACCCACGGCAGCAGCAGCAGCTGACCAGAGACCGTCCCGACAGCCGGTCTTGGACCACCGCTGTAGCTGACCCGAGACCCGATTAGCAGCCGATACAGGGCCGGACCACGACAGCAGCTGGGAGTTGTGGAATGCGTCCTGTCGACCTTGGAACCGAGACGCGGCCTGGGGCCGGCGCACTCTTCGGAACTGCGTTAGCTGTTGCGAGCGAGGCTCGCCATGTTTTGCGCACGCATCTGGTGTACGACAAACGTCGCGTCCGTCAGCCACTGCCATGCTTTATTTTGATAGCATGGAAACTCATAAAATTACTGACAAATTTGCAAAATTGGTTCCTACAAGCGATTCTGTTGCAAAAGTTTGACATGACTTGCATGACACAACTATATTGAAATCAGCCTTGGTATTTCCTCACATCACACTTAAGGTTCTACTTTGGGCTACTGCCAATTTCCGCCAGCTAATTTGATTTCCTTGAGTTATTCGACAACAGCTACTTGGGCAGTACATTGGAATCGCTAAAATAAAACTAATCCGAAATTAAAGTCCATATTCGGGAACTCCATGCATTGAGAGCATATGCACTGACTTTGTTTTATCTGTAATCACCCTGCATCATGCTGGCTACATTAATGTCATAGGAATGCTAAAATACGTTCCTGTTAAACTATTATCATGGTGGCATATACTTCCAATGTCTTGGGTATGAACGAAAATGACACGCCTTAAATAGTATTATTAAAATGTTTCCTATGACTTCGTATCCATAGCATATTTACGTACACCGCAAGGCCAAATAACTGACCGATGCATTATGCATTATGCATCGGTCAGTAACTTGGCTTAGCGGTGTATGTAAATATGCTATGGATACGAAGTCATAGGAAATATTTTAATAATACTATTTAAGGCGTGTCATTTTCGTTCATACCCAAAACATTGGAAGTATAATCACCATGCAAATACAATAGACTTTAGATGTACCGATGTCGGAACATTATGTCTGAAGACACCCTGCAGGCAGAGGTATATTCGCCGTGCAGGCGTTCAGAAACGCAAAACAATTCGCTGCGTCTCTAGATTAAAAGCGCCAACTTGTTCCACCACCATGATATTGAACTGCCGAGAGTGTGTCGGCGCTCGCCACGTGCTTTCAGCCTAATATGGCAGTATAATCCTAATTTGTCACGAACATGGGTGATTTCCGTCTAGCAGCCGGTCCACCGTGGGCGTCCACTTGCGTCGGCTATTGCGCGAAATCACACACCATGGAACACCCATTAGGTGCCACGCCCCATGCTGGACTGCGAAAATAGACGACTTTGTCGCAACATTACAAGAGCTCCGTGACATGAGTCAACCAGGGATTGCTAGTCGGCCATAATGAGTGGAAACGGCGATCACAGGGCATGGGTGAGGAAAATTCCGAACAGATAATCCGTCGAGCCTGGTTCGAGGACATTCTCAAGAACACGCCGAAGGCCCGTGGGAGTGGATGAGGAGTTACCAGCCACCCGCAATGGCGGCGCTGGCACGCGACCGGCTGATCGCTTCTCCATTCTGGTTGTCATCGGTCTGGCACAAACCATTACTGACGGTTGCTAACTAGCGGAATCTTGCGATTATCGTGAAATGGACACGTGGCGTGCCACCAGACAAACCGTTCTACGTCATCGTATTTTCTGTTATATCCGCGTCGTAATGGTAATGATGCGTTGTGATTTTCTTCATGGTGTACTTGTGGACAAGTGAAGTGATGCCCTTGACTTGTAAAATTACCATACGCTATAATATGCTGTACAACATCTGGTTAGATAGGGTTCATCCACGACTTTTCTCTGGTGATGTGGTGGAACTGCACATTTTGCGTGAACTAGATCACAAAAATTATTTAGCTGGAATTCAAAATTATTTTGTTGTATATTAGGGGTCGGCCGCAACACATCAGCATACTAGAGTTCCTAAGTCAGTTTCGAAACATTCAGTGCACGCGTGCTCTTCAGTGTTCTCCCAAATGGTATCCTTCGGTTTATTCAGACGATAATAGAAGTTAAATTGTCACTAACTGATATTCCATGAGATACATTCCTTGAGATCATCCTGAGGTGTGTGGGATGCGCATCCTGAAATGCGCATCCTGCTTCAAAACGAGCGGCATAGCCATCTGATATGGGCGGGAAGGATTATGGCACATGTTATGTCAGCTTCGTGGTTGGAACAAAAGTTCACCTGTTTACCTGACACTTTCAGTTCACCTGACTCGTGACGCCGCTGTATATACCGTTGGTAATTACCATGGGTGGACTCCGTGGAATTGCAGGCGTTGCGGTTGCAATACCAGCTTACATAACTGCAGCACAAATTATGTGTGCAAATACACATTGCTTTATTTGCTTTGGAGCGCCAACGGTCTCTTCTTGTAGCACCAGCTTTGCCCTTTGCAACACCAACTGTTCCGATGGTTCTCAAACCAATCATGGACAAACTTGAATCCAGGCTGATTCTCGACTTTTTATAGCAATTTTCAGTTTTCAATTTGACAGCTAGTTTCGGCGGTGTGCACTGCACATGATCCATTCCCAGTTGTCTCGTCTGCATTGCTACCCTACCGCAGGTCCCCGCTGAGGAGAGGGAAGTAATTCACTAAATGGAAACAAACAAAGTACAATATATTTTCCCTTAAATTATTGCAACGCTAGTAAACGCGCGCGAAGCATGATGCAGACAGTCGTGAGTGTGCGTCGCAAGTTTGCTGGTCCGATTGCTCGTTCCCTAAGCCTGGAGGTTGCAGGCACGCTGTTGTTCCAACAGCCTGCCGTTAGGTGGGCGGAGGCGCCGATTCCCTCAGCCGGTCGAGGTCCAGTGGCTGGCGTTGCTGATATCTGGTGTGTGGCGGTCACTACACCAGATTGGATTGGTCTCGTCTGCAAGACCGAGTTCATTCGCTCGCTTTCGTATGCAAGTTCTCGGGTTTCCTGGCAGTGAGTCGAGGGTTTGCCTCGCTTGTGGGATAACTGGCTCTCATTTTCAACTGCTTCTCCAAACCGCCAAGTTCTCAAATCGAACAGCTTCTCGAACCAACAGCCGTTAATGCCCTTGCAATTACCAGACTGATTAATTAACCAAACGACGACACTTGTGCAACAGCTTCTTCAAAACCAACAAAAGCCAACACCAGCGCGTTCCTTGGTAAGTTCGTGCCTCCATATCAACAGCATCAGCGACAGTCAACGGTTCAGCGTCCGCCCGGCTGCTTCCTCTGTCTCTCGTCCAGGTCTGACCTCCTCGACTCCCCCTCGACGACTGCCTGACCAGCGGCCGTTGCGCGCGGAAGAGGGGCACAGGTCGCACATGGGGGAGGGGCAGCGCTCCCGGTCTGCCTGGTCGGCGACACCTATTGCACCACACTACGAAGGGAGGGGTCCGGTCGTCGCGCTCCAACCAGCCCCCTGCCCTATATGTCCTGCATGGTACAATGGTGACACGGGCGTCACAATGATGACACGGGCGTCATTGTGGCACAATGGTGACACGGGCGTCACACCCGACTGTGTCACGTCGCAATGACACAGTCTCGGCCGGCCGGCCGTCGGCACGCCGTGTGCGAACGGATGTCGACTAAGCATAACACATCTCGCGACAGACGCTGTCGGGGCGCCAGTGCTGATGGCAGCGTCGGCAGGTGGGCGACGATTTCCGCTCGGGGCGTTCATGACCGGACTCGAATGGTCTGGACGCATGTGAGTGAAATGCATTTCGAAAGAGGGTTCCGAAGTGAACTTCGTTACACTGCTCGCTTGCTCACTCCGTCTGAACAACGTCGCAAAATTCAATTTGCTAAAATTACACACCGGCTCCAATGAAGACAACAATACATCACAAGGCTTCCACACCCACATACGTGTTTCAAGGAAAATTGTTTGCGTGCATTTGGCTCGGAAAAAACACGCTGAGCTCCCTGGGGAGCCGACATGGAGACCCGGATAATGCATTGATGACACGCTTGCCTGGCTTGAAAATGTGCCTGGCTTGAAAATGTGCCTGGCGCACGGGTCGGTCTAGGCCGCACACCCACAGCGAAATGGTAGAGTGACATTTGATAGTCTGAGTCTGACGTAGATGCTTCCACGGAAGAATAGATCATGCAGCGCTGGTGAAGACTGTATTTGTCAAACCGCAGCCAATGGAAAATTGCTGTTTGCTTAATAGTAATCCGGAAAGGACCTTGCGTTCGAAATCTGCATTCAACGGATATGTTATGCCATGTTTAAATCTGATTCAAATGAGTTACAATGGCTGATTTTCTGGCAAAGCTCAATGCTGGCTAAGACAATGGAACAACATACGATATATATTACAATGGTGTTGATGATGATACCAAGTCCCTGTACTTCTCCCGGCGGCCTTAGGTGAGTTAAATCTGCCCAATATTTTTTTCCGGTACGACTGCGGCTAATGGAATTGTGAACATTTACTTTAATCTCCGGATTCAGATGTAGTTCCCACTGGATAGACTTTACATTTCTGAAATGTTTTTGCATTGTCTTGATACACGAGAAGGGCACATGCAACTTGGAAGAAAGCATGTTCGGATGTTTAAAAATACTGACATATTTTTACTTCCATCCGACATATATGTTTCGAATACAATGGTATATCGCATATAAATGTGCGTGCGTGTGTGCGCATGTGTATGTGTGTTAGATTACGTGTGCATGTATATGACACTACATTTCGGTAGATCATGACAGTTTGCATGTCTATGTATGTATATATATATATATATATATATATATATATATATGTAAATATATACATATCCACAAAAATATGCATTGGGTAACGACATCTTCTACAATCTCCATGACGTTGCTATGACTTAACTCAGGACGTACCATGATCTGCAATATGGTATTTCGGTCCAACATATCTTTGTTGTAGATCAGCTCTGTTCATTTGTAGCCATCAGTGTCGTTCCGATTAAGCGATAGCAGTGTTCACTGCGACTCCAATTACGAGCAGTCGGGAGGGATTTTCAGATAGTGCCTTCCGAATTGCCATTGTGATAGCGTTCTCCGAACAACGACTCTTCCGCGGGGAGCCGCTCTTGAATAAAAAGGACCAACTTCATAGTGATTTCAATCGTTTGATTTGGCAAAACAAATGTGATGGCTTACTATGCTATGGTGTAACCAGCTATGGTGTTTCAGGCACACAAACACACACAAACACACTTGCATTTGATAAACAACATTGCCAGAAGCATATTTTATGCCTTGTGTATGTAAAATATGCCAGCTTTTGGTAACATGGTGCAAATATTTTCCCAGAAATCGTGCGCGGTTCTCGCGTGTATGAGAAGAAGTAGAAACATTTAGAACGTTTATCCATCAACTTATGTATTTCAGTCACATGACCTGAATTGTCCGCAGTGTATCAGTTTATCTCAAAATCCGGGGACGGAAAACAATCTCAACGCCATTAGCAGTGGTCGTACGGAAAAAAATGTTGCAAATTCAGTGTAGATAAGACGTCTGGGGAAATACAGCGACTTGTTATCATCATCAAGACCGCTCTCGAGCTGTATTCCCATGTATCTGTTGTTGTAATATATATATAATATCATATCGTATCATATCATATATACACTATCTCCAAACCGTGTTTATGTGGGAAACGGCATTCTACAACTCAAGACACGAGAGTAAGGCAATCGTTGAGTTGAATCGAATCGAATCGATGAGCTACATTGTCGTCCGGGTAGTCGCTGACTCCCTGGCTGATCCTTCGTTGTGGATCTGCGCATTCCACTTTCACTTAAATTACTCAAATGACTCGCGAACACATCTGTCCTACCGTTCCCCGTGCGGTAGAGAAGGCTCTGGTGTGTTGACGGAGGGCGCGGACGAGATGGAGGGGGAGGGGGGAGGGCGTCGCACACGACCCAGTAGGGCCGCGCAAATGGCGCATGTCGCGCGGCGCTTCCGCCGCCTTTGGTGCTGTCGTCTCGCCCGCCTGCCAATTGCCCCGATGTAGTCGCACAGACGGCCGATGTCACGAAGCGTCGCAAACGCGCCGGGTACGGTAATGTAGCGCGAAGCGTCACACTTCTCGGGAGGGGAGAGGGGAGGGGGGGGACACGACTGCCCGGCTGGGCGACGAGCTTCCGCCGCCAACGGAGCGTGCTGTGCCTCGGACAGGGGGTCTCGTCGGGCGGGGGAGAGACGTGACCAAATGAAGACAACGAAAACGAAATCGTGGGGAACGACACCGTGGGCAACGAAACCCTGGGCAACGAAACCGTGGGCAACGACACCGTGGGCAACGAAACCCTGGGCAACGAAACCGTGGGCAACGACACCGTGGGCAACGACACCGTGGGCAACGAAACCGTGGGCAACGAAACCGTGGGCAGCGAATCCGTGGGCAACGAAACCGTGGGAAACGAAAGCGTGGGCAACGAAACCGTGGGCAGCGAATCCGTGGGCAACGAAACCGTGGGCAGCGAATCCGTGGGCAACGAAACCGTGGGAAACGAAACCGTGGGCAACTTGTACTGATAGTGTTGTATGCAAGCTGTAGTACTTAACTATGCAGAAGTCATAATAATTAGTGCTAGTAGCTGGAACATAATTTTATGATAGGCATGCCTTAGCTCTACAACGGAATCAAATATGTGTTGTTCAATTTGAGCTCGGTGATGCTGGAGTTCATGAGTACCAATATTTTACCATGATTTGGGTTTTATCGTGCACCAACTGTGTAGTATTATCGAACTCCCTTTGAGCTGAAGCCGCGCCGTGGTCTGCCTCTCCCACCCCAGCCCAGTTCCCTATCGCTTACGGAGATCATTTCCTCTGGCTTCGCTTACTTCGGAGGAAAGCGACTGTGTTCGGTGCATATGTTGCTCGATTAACATATCAACGTCAAAAGCGAAGCAGCTACCTCTGGAAAACAAAATTATTCCGTGCGTCTCCAACAAGCCAAAACAGGATGTCACTGAACAACTCCCACCTATTGTCAGTCATTGAACGTGCTGTATCCGTTGAACAGGTCTCAACTGAAGTTCACTGAGGAAAAAATAAAGACTGACGATGAACTCAGAACATGCAATATCCTCCAATGCATTCGTAGCCATATCGGCCCAGTACAGATAATTAATCCCATTTGTCATTAATAGGACACCGGTAGGAAGGCATTGTCTGTCGGCATGGTCAAGTCAATACAGCGGCGTCAAATCAATATCACACCATTTTCGGATGCGTGGCCTGATAAACTAAGGAGTCTTCACTGGTAATCCAATATTTCGATCCTTCGCAGCACTTAAGCCTGTCAAGGTATGGAAAATCCAAGCTACACCACGACACAGGACAGATGCTGGGCCGATATCAACACAAGGTTACATCGCGTTTTTGTAGGCAGAGGTACTGGAACTGTTCCAAAAATTGGGGGACGGGCAAGGGCCATTTTGAAGTCAATTATTTCCATGTGACTCCTGCATGGTTAGTGTTAAGCTCATCCAGGTGTGTGTGTGGGGTGAGGGGGGGTGAGGGGTGGGGGGGGGGGGGGGGGGTGAGGGGAGGCTGCCCCCTCTGACCCCTCCTTTCCTGGCTCCTGCGCTCTTGCTTACATGGAAGTTTTGCAATCAAGAGTGGACTTGTTGCGAAGTCCGTTTCCGTATGCTGCGTGATTTCGGACCGCCGATAGAATTGCCACGAGAGCCTGGAGTTGTCCATAGCTTAGGTATCAGCAGGTGGACAACCTGGACGAAGAACAAACTGTCCAAATTGCTGAGCTGGCCCGGTCTCCATCCAACGCTCTTGCCTCGGTTCCCGCCATATTGAGCTGATGGCATCACACTTACTCGGGCCGGGCTTTTGGCGCGAGATATTAATTTTAATGGCCACATCGGTTAGTCAGCGCCAGGCGCGTGCAGGACGTCGGTGACAACGGCGAAATCGGGTAGAGAACTGTGCGCACAAAATCTGGGGAAGTTACTGCTGATGGTGAAACTATGATAAACGGGCTTGCGACTGGTAATATATGAGGACTGGAGTGGCGTGGTAAAGCAGGCATGATCACCGACCACATCCTGTAAAGAGGAGATACGGTTAATGCCAAAACGCGAGCCAAATCGGTAGTTCGAAGATGCTGCAAGTCGAGTGCTGGTAGAAGCGCACACAGACGGTGGAAAGTAGAGACTATTGCCGCCAGCGCAGCAGTTGAACTGATATTACGCCACGCAAATAAGCAAAGCACGCAATTGTCCGTGTTGATCGATTACCGCGAGATCACTGTACACGATCTCTCCAGCTGCCTACGGACATTTCTCCAGCTGCCTACGGACATCCCAAACCAATACCACAGCTCAAACTGCGGCATACTGCATAGGTAGTTGTCATCCCGGACTTTCCATTGTGCCATGACACAACAGAATGCAACATCCAATTGGCGTTCGATGGAATTCAATGGAATTCGATGGAATTCGAAGGCGTTGGTGCTGCTTTTAACCAGTCGCAGGCAAGCAAGCCGCCAACGTGACCAAAGGTCACGAGTGCGTGACACAAGTGACCACTTAACTGTACTAATTCGGCGAAGGCACATGGAGCAAGGCTGCACGGTGCACACCCAAAACAGCTCCTGAGTATCTCACCGATGAACGAAAAGCATCACCGCAGCGAATGACCAGTGCGAGAGGCCAGCGAGAATGTGCACGTGACCCTTCCGCCCGACTACGTCACTGACGTCGGCGATGTTTTTCTCGCATAGAGGATCAGACGACCGTCGCGTTTAACCCTCCGCCCTTTGCTAAACAGCTCTTGTTGTCGATGCTACAGCTCTTGTTGTCGATGCTACAGCTCTTGTTGTCGAACAGCTCTTGTTGTCAACAGCTCTTGTTGTCGAACCCTTTGCTAAACAGCTCTTGTTGTCGATGAGTTCACTCGTAATTTCGGTATTATCTGCAGAGAAACATCAATTCTACATCGATGCACTTCGATTCACGTTTTCGTTATAGCGGTTTTCGTTGATGCAATAATGAATGAAACTGCAATGGAGTCCATTACAGCAATGAATGACACATGTTACCTCCACCAGCATTGGAGGTCCGAGAGGATTTTTGAAACGGGCAATTTGTCCTAAAATGGTATATAATGCCTCCTCACACACACAAGTTGCTCTACACTTTTACAAAGCTTCCGCTGGCTTACGTTACGGAACCGATACCTGCTGCGGCCAACACGAAGAAAATTGCCACCACTATACCGGGCAGGTGTCTGGTGGATGCCACCACTATACCGGGCAGGTGTCTGATGGATTTTCCACTGTTTACACGTGCCGCTTCCTTCGCTTTGCAAGTCGTCCCTTCGACTTTGAACGCTGAATTGAACTTCAGCTCTCCTGCTTGGTAGATTATATACCAATTCCACTATTTGCCACCCCATACTGAACACTTCACGACAAATGTTCCGGTAGAGTTGTACCGAGTCAAAGAGTACCTCGAAAGGCAATGCCAGTTCAATTAACAGTTGCATTACGACGTCTGTACAGAAGGTAGGAAATTCCAGGACAATTTAACGATCACGGTCCACGCGACATAAACTGAGTTTCACCGAAAACACGATGTGAAAAGGTGCGACAATCGGCTTAATTTTAGGCTCGCTGAGCTCATTTCACGCTTCATATAGCCCTGTTCCATGCTGGCTGTCCGGTACTACGGGAACGTGCGCTGGAGGGGAAGAATCTGCCTCTCCCAAAATATCCCGAGGACTGCCAATCAGATTTTGGTGCAACAAGGGCGTTTGATTCGTCTCCATAATATCTGCATTACTTAAAAACAAAAATTCCACAACTTAGAAAAAGAAGGTTCACGGGACCAAATAAACTAGACAATGTTGGGCTATAGACAATGTTGGGCTGTAGACAATGCTGCGCGCCGTCAATATGCGTATCCTGAGCAGTCACATTCTATGAAAACATGGTTCGAATGCTCTTTCATATATGTATGGTATAATTATCTTAGTTCGAATGCTCTTTCAGATGTAATTCTCTTTCAGACATGTATGGTCCACGGCTAAAATGAAAAATCGTAGACGGTTCCAGAGAGAGCATATCACATGCTATTTATATGAACAGAACTTCAAATAGTTGTCAGTGGTACACAAAAAGCAAGTAGTAGGCAAGCAAGTCATATGTGTCCCATTGTGAGAGCTTGTGTGAGCCTCTACTAATAACATGTTGTCTGCTGACGACTCATTATCCATATGAGCGTCATAAATAGCTTCACAATCTTTTTTTCGGCCAAAACTATGATGAAGGTATGTCACGCATCTTTGCTTTCATTCCACCCCCGCCAACTGTCGATAACCTCCCAAACACTTATGGCTGCACTGTTCACAGCGTGTGATTTGTCTATGCCTGTTGTCCACAGTTCCTGCGACCTCTGTGATCGGCCTGGCCGATCAGAGGTCGGAGCTGCCGTGTGACATGACCCCGCCCCCCGGCGACACTGTGCTCATCGTCCTCTGGTACCGGGACCGATCGGAAGCCCCCATCTACAGGTGAGTACCTGCCTCGAGCGAGATCGCCAGATCGTTCTCGTCGCTCTTGCGAAGGGATCGGAATGCATGAATGCGATGGAAAGCTGTTTGAAAGGTCATGGGTGTCGGCTCTGATGTTTTATTTGCATCTATGTTTGCATGCGTAGCAGTTTAATATGTTCATTGGACGATAGTGAGGAATGGCGTTCCCATCTAATTTCGTCTCATGAAATATACTCAAAATGCTTGCCGTATAGTGCAAAAGGTGTGGAAACCAGTTGAGATCTGAGATATCAGCCTTCAAATTCAAAATTGTGACTTGGAGCATCACCATAAACTAAGCTTTGTGGAGATGGTGTCCTGTTCGCGGGCATACTAACATTGAACTCATGGCATATGATTTTAGAATGCCAGCAACATTCCAGCGCAGTTCAACTTTACATTCACAGTCAGGGACGAAAGAATCGGCCCAAAGAACGTCTAACTTTGCCATCCCGATCCCGACCCACAATGTCCATGGCCTGTGGTATTGTTGATTCTACCTCTGGGAGTTGTGAATCTTTCTCCTCCCTGTCTATTCTCAGAGTTCGATGTCGCACGTCACATTTATTGCAGAGGTCCTAGAGAGGCCTCTCTCCACCGCGCACGTTACACAGATTGCAAGTGAGCCACGAGAGCAACCAGTCTGAGTGGCCGAAAGCTCAGTCAGTCTATCAGCCAGATACAACCTCCGAGTACCTCCACTGCGCAAGCCATCGACATTGAGCCAGGATCGTCTGATACGCGCCAGAATGTGCCCGCTTCGTCATCGTGCACATTGCGGCAGATGCAGCTGCTCCCCAGGTTGGCTTAGTTTGGACACGATGCATGCCGCGAGGTCTCAGTTTGGGCGCGTAGTTTTGTGAATATAATGGATCTAAACTGATGAAATGAATCCATTTCAGGTGTAGTCAAGCTACCGGAACCGTAATATTTGCACATAAAAGCAGGAATATGTAGTATTGCAGACGTTGCAACTACACCATCAGATTATCTGAGGGCAGCACGAACCTTTCTTCCAAATGTAAATTGCTTTGCAAACTTGGCACAAATAACTCGCTCGCATTCTGTGTCGAGGGGGTAGTTTTCAAAATCAATTTGTTGAACAGTATTCCACGTATGGAAAATGCCAACTACCAATATTTACTAACATTGAGAGTATAGCATCAGGGAATATCAAAGAAGTTGTGATGATCTTCGTCGGTAAGGTGCACTAGATGCGGTTGCAATCTTCCCAAAATCGCAGTGCCATGACCTTGCTTTGGTCTTGCTCAAGAACAAGGTTACCCTATATGTAGATCATGCAAATTCATCGATCGCTCGATAAATCTGTTGTTGTGCCGTCGTAATTGCGGTTTATTTTTGGTGATGCCTTGTTGTTGTAGTGATGCCTTGTTGTTGTTGTGGTGCCTTGTTGTTGTGGTGCTTTGTTGTTGTGGTGTGACCTTGCCGTGTGTTTACCACGAACGAGCAATTTTGTTTCCGGATTGCATTAAGCTGGTGGCTTTTCACGGATTCCGAAGTTGGTTGATCTACCGCGTATGGTTCAGTCACAGCCATGGGTGGTAGACCACCACAGTTTCCAAAGTCTGTCTCTGCCACTTTTGGGAGCTTTTGAAGCCCTCCGTGGGTATATTTTGTCACGATGATGGACTTCTGCTGTCGTGCGAAGTTAACGGAAGGTACGTTTTCAAGGTTTCATGCAGCGGAATCTGCCGTTCGCCCACAGGTACCGAGGTCGATCAAGCTCTGGCCACAACGCCATGAATTGTTTGGAAATTACGGGCGCCAGGGTAGATTTTATTGAACCCACAGGTGGTTTTGTGTAAAAAGGCAACCTACATCAATTTACACATGCTTTGGACCAACTCCTTCACGCCGCCTACATTTCAAACTGTACTCTTCGCTCTGTGGAACCGGCACGAGTGTCCACACTTGTCACTCGTCGGGAGCTCATGAGCGTTGGCACTGGTCACTCTCACCGTCGGGCTCGGACGACGTGACCTCACTCTCACCGTCGGGCTCGGACGACGTGACCGGGGTGTGCCGTTGGCGCTGGCCACTCTCACCGTCGGGCTCGGACGACGTGACCGGGGTGTGCCGTTGGCGCTGGCTCACCGCGGGCCGGACGACGGACCGGGGTGTGCCGTTGGCGCTGGCCACTCTCACCGTCGGGCTCGGACGACGTGACCGGGGTGTGCCGTTGGCGCTGGCCATCTCACCGTCGGGCTCGGACGACGTGACCGGGGGTGCCGTTGGCGCTGGACTCACCGTCGGGCTCGGACGACGTGACCGGGGTGCCGTTGGCGCTGGCCACTCACCGTCGGGCTCGGACGACGTGACCGGGGTGTGCCGTTGGCGCTGGCCACTCTCACCGTCGGGCTCGGACGACGTGACCGGGGTGTGCCGTTGGCGCTGGCCACTCTCACCGTCGGGCTCGGACGACGTGACCGGGGTGTGCCGTTGGCGCTGGTCACTCACCGTCGGGCTCGGACGACGTGCGGGTGTGCCGTTGGCACTGGCCACTCTCACCGTCGGGCTCGGACGACGTGACCGGGGTGTGCCGTTGGCACTGGCCACTCTCACCGTCGGGCTCGGACGACGTGACCGGGGTGTGCCGTTGGCGCTGGCCACTCTCACCGTCGGGCTCGGACGACGTGACCGGGGTGTGCCGTTGGCACTGGCCACTCTCACCGTCGGGCTCGGACGACGTGACCGGGGTGTGCCGTTGGCACTGGCCACTCTCACCGTCGGGCTCGGACGACGTGACCGGGGTGTGCCGTTGGCGCTGGCCACTCACCGTCGGGCTCGGACGACGTGACCGGGGGTGCCGTTGGCACTGGCACGCCGTGCTCACCGTCGGGCTCGGACGACGTGACCGGGGTGTGCCGTTGGCACTGGCCACTCTCACCGTCGGGCTCGGACGACGTGACCGGGGTGTGCCGTTGGCGCTGGCAACTCTCACCGTCGGGCTCGGACGACGGTGTGCCGTTGGCGCTGGCCACTCTCACCGTCGGGCTCGGACGACGTGACCGGGGTGTGCCGTTGGCGCTGGCCACTCTCACCGTCGGGCTCGGACGACGTGACCGGGGTGTGCCGTTGGCGCTGGCCACTCTCACCGTCGGGCTCGGACGACGTGACCGGGGTGTGCCGTTGGCGCTGGCCACTCTCACCGTTGGGTTCGGACGCCGCCGACAGGGTGTCATTTGACAGCCGTCAATGTGTCATTTGACAGCCGTCAATGTGTTATTTGACAGCCGTCAACAGGGTGTCATTTGACAGCCGTCAATGTGTCATTCGACAGCCGTCACCAGGGGGTCATTTGACAGCCGTCAATGTGTCATTTGACAGCCGTCACCAGGGTGTTATTTGACAGCCGTCACCAGGGTGGCATTTGATAGCGGTCTCCAGGGTGTCATTTGACAGCCGTCAATGTGTCATTTGACAGCCGTCACCGACATGTTGCCTTAAACGACGCATACTTTAGTGGTGCAATATCGATCATAGCGCGTCTGCAAGTTTGCTTTTTGAATTATTAATCATTCGTTTAATGGCTTCTGCAGTGCCAACATGCATACTACAAGTGAGTCTCGTCGCCAGCTGCAGTTAGCGTCTGGGTGTCGAGTTTTGCCATACCCGTACTACGACTCACTCTCGTCGCCAGGTGCAGACAGTGCCTGGGTGCAGAGTTTGTCATACTCGCATGACGGAAATAATCCGTCATCACGCAATTTAACACTTGTCAGCAAAGCACTCAGACAGTGCAACACAAAACCCGCTACCCGATGCATCCCAGGCTACTAACCTGGAAGCATGATGCCATTAGTATGCACGTGCATGGTGCGGTCACATAGTGCAGACCCGTGAGGCCGCCTTCATTTACTCAGCATTCTGAGCAATCGCTTTTGAAGCACGCATGCATTTTGCATTGAGGTAAGTACATATGTAACGCCACCATCACCCAGCATGCGGAACTACTTTCATTGGCGCGATGTAAGCGATACGTCACACGCGCATTGAGGTAAGTACATATGTAACGCCACCATCACCCAGCATGCGGAACTACTTTCATTGGCGCGATGTAAGCGATACGTCACACGCGCATTGCTGCCGTCCGCAGTTTGATGCGCTCACTGGAACACGTGACACCTCGTGGAGGACGCTCCCTCCATCATGGCACTGTCGGAATTCAAGTACCTGTAGATGGCTCGGAATGCACTTCGGCTGACACGACACTGCATCCGGGAAGTTATTAGTTGAAATTGATTCTCTTTCACCCGCGTGCTGGCACTAATTTAGGAATGACCGATTAATGGGTCTTCGATGGACGCCCGTCGGCTCACAATGTAAGGTCATCGACAGACTCATCCAGGGTTTCCGGGGAGTGTGTGTGTGTGTGTGTGTGTGTGTGTGTGTGTGTGTGTGTGTGTGTGTGTGTGTGCGTATGTGTGTGCGTGTGCGTGTGCGTGCGCGTGTGCGTGTGCATGCGTCTCGTGTGTGTGTGTGCGTGTGTGCGTCTGTGTGTGCTATGCGATATAATTTGTTGCATATTATGCAGGTGAAATACAATATGGAGGCCCGAATAGTGCAGATACCCAAATCATGCATTCGCATGCATAATCCAATGCTTCTAATGGGTCTCACGAGCTTTCCACACTGCGAGAGGGGCAGGCAAACGTGCCACACGAATACCCACCCCCACCCGCATTTTCTCTCTTTTTTACAACAGCGCCCTCGACCTACCAGAGAGGGCATGGGTCCTTGCAATGAACATCAATTGATTTTTTTATGGCGAACAATCGGCGTTCACGTGCCTCCGCTCCTCCACTCAGCTGTGGTGAGCCGCCTCCACCAGCCGCCAGCCGGTCGGTGCCATCATCTGTCGTGTCTGAGCCACGGCTGGCAGCTGGTCCGTCCGCCAGCTGGCAGCTGGTCCGTCCGCCAGCTGGCAGCTGGTCCCTGCGCCAGCTGGCAGCTGGTCCGTCCGCCAGCTCGCAGCTGGTCCGTCCGCCAGCTGGCAGCTGGTCCGTCCGCCAGCTGGCAGCTGGTCCGTCCGCCAGCTCGCAGCTGGCCCGTCCGCCAGCTGGCAGCTGGTCCTTCCGCCAGCTGGCAGCTGGTCCGTCCGCCAGCTGGCAGCTGGTCCGTCCGCCAGCTGGCGCTGGCCCGTCCGCCAGCTGGCAGCTGGTCCGTCCGCCAGCTGGCAGCTGGTCCGTCCGCCAGCTGGCAGCTGGTCCGTCCGCCAGCTGGCAGCTGGTCCGTCCGCCAGCTGGCAGCTGGTCCCTGCGCCAGCTGGCTCTGCCGCGGTTTTCCATCCGGTTGCGGTGTCGTCAGTCAGCCCCCTATCACAGCGTAATCGTCGGCAGATGTCTCGGCCACTCGTCCGCACTGTCCTCGCGTTGACCCTGCCGGCAGCACTCTAGCCCGTCCGCGCGCCCGCTCTTTCCGCCGGCTGATCTACACAAGCGTCCGCTCTGCCCGCTCACGCTCATCCGCTCTGTCCGTCCGCTTCCGCGTTCATCCCCGCTGACCCTGTCTTCAGATCCATCGGGCCAGTCACCTGTCCAGTTATCACTGCGTCTCTCCCCTGACCAGCTGCCACTGCGTCCCGTCTCTGACCAGCTGCCGCTGCGTCACGTCCCTGATCAGCTGTCACTACAATCGCCCTTGATCAGCTGCCGCTGCGTCCCTCCCCTGACCAGCTGCCGCTGCATCCCGTCTCTGACCAGCTGCCGCTGCGTCCCGTCCCTGATCAGCTGTCACTACAATCGCCCCTGACCAGCTGACGCTGCGTCCCTCCACTGACCAGCTGCCGCTGCATCCCTCCCCTGACCAGCTACCGCTGCGTCCTTCCCCTCACGAGCTGTTACTGCGCGTCCCTCCCCTGACAAGCTGCCACTACACTCTCCCTTGACCAGCTGCTACTGCGTCTCTCCACTGACCAGTTTCCTCTGCGTTCCTGACCACTGTTAGACGTCCCTAACCACTGTAAACACTGTTTCGCCTGGGCCGGCCTAGCCGGACGGCTAACCCGCTCTGACATGGGCGGTCACGTCATCTCACCACCCACCGCACGCGCCCTGACGTGGGCGGTCACGTCATCTCACCACCCACCGCACGCGCCCTGACGTGGGCGGTCACGTCATCTCGCCACCCACCACACGCGCCCTGACATGGGCGGTCACGTCATCTCACCACCCACCACACGCGCCCTGACGTGGGCGGTCACGTCATCTCACCACCCACCGCACGCGCCCTGACGTGGGCGGTCACGTCATCCCGCCACCCACCACACGCGCTCTGACATGGGCGGTCACGTCATCTCACCACCCACCGCACGCGCCCTGACGTGGGCGGTCACGTCATCCCGCCACCCACCACACGCGCCCTGACGTGGGCGGTCACGTCATCTCACCACCCACCGCACGCGCCCTGACATGGGCGGTCACGTCATCTCACCACCCACCACACGCGCCCTGACGTGGGCGGTCACGTCATCCCGCCACCCACCACACGCGCCCTGACGTGGGCGGCCACGTCATCCCGCCACCCACCACACGCGCTCTGACATGGGCGGTCACGTCATTCACCACCCACCACGCGCCCTGACGTGGCGGCCCGTCATCCATCACCCACCACACGCGCTCTGACGTGGGCGGTCACGTCATCTCACCACCCACCCACGCGCCCTGACGTGGGCGGTCACGTCATCTCGTCACCCACCACACGCGCCCTGACGTGGGCGGTCACGTCATCTCGTCACCCACCGCACGCGCCCTGACGTGGGCGGTCACGTCATCTCACCACCCACCACACGCGCCCTGACGTGGGCGGTCACGTCATCTCGCCACCCACCGCACGCGCTCTGACATGGGCGGTCACGTCATCTCACCACCCACCACACGCGCCCTGACGTGGGCGGTCACGTCATCTCACCACCCACCACACGCGCCCTGACGTGGGCGGTCACGTCATCTCACCACCCACCGCACGCGCCCTGACGTGGGCGGCCACGTCATCCCGCCACCCACCGCACGCGCCCTGACGTGGGCGGTCACGTCATCTCGCCACCCACCGCACGCGCCCTGACGTGGGCGGTCACGTCATCCCGCCACCCACCACACGCGCCCTGACGTGGGCGGTCACGTCATCTCGCCACCCACCAAACACTCGCTTGACGTCGGAGCGAGGTAACGCCGGCGCAGGTCGCGCCCTCCGTGTCTGACTCACGGACGTAACAGCTTAAAGGACAGCTAAAGGGGCAATTAAAAAGGACTGTTCTACCACTTGTCACCACATACCATCAACCCCTCGATGAAGCACCACACATAGCGTTCCTTCGAAAAAGGCAACTTCAAAATAAACGTTGCCACACAATTCAGGCTGCTGATACGTACCTGGTCTTGCCTGCAAGAAGAAAGCGGGCAAGGGACGCGCTTCGACGGCTGCAGAACACCGGAGATGATTGATTCTTTCAGCCATTTAGCATATCATCACGAGAGCGCACCCAATCTGCCTGGTTGTCCCACTGACGCAGCGCGAAGCCCCCCCCTCCCCCAGAGGGCTCCTGCCACCCACCGCCCCCGGAGGGCTCCTGTCACCCACCTCCCATAGAGGGCTCCTGCCACCCACCGCCCCAAGAGGGCTCCTGTCGCCCACCGCCCCCAGAGGGCTCCTGGTACCCACCGCCCCCAGAGGGCTCCTGGTACCCACCGCCCCCAGAGGGCTCCTGTAGCCCACCGCCCCCAGAGGGCTCCTGGTACCCACCGCCCCCAGAGGGCTCCTGTCGCCCACCGCCCCCAGAGGGTTCTTGGTACCCACCGCCCCCAGAGGGCTCCTGTCGCCCACCGCCTCAGAGGGCTCCTGGTACCCACCGCCCCCAGAGGGCTCCTGCCACCCACCGCCCCCAGAGGGCTCCTGGTACCCACCGCCCCCAGAGGGCTCCTGTCGCCCACCGCCCCCAGAGGGCTCCTGGTACCCACCGCCCCCAGAGGGCTCCTGTCGCCCACCGGCCCCGGAGGGCTCCTGGAGCCCCCGCGGACAGCTCCTCCCTCCCCGCCGTCCACTCGTCGGGCCGTCATCGATGGCACTCGTGACGCCCGACACCGCCTGGCGAACCTCGCCGACACTGCAGTGTGTTCCGACACCGGAGCCGGTCTGGGTGCCCGCTCGGCCCGGCGTGCTCGCGCCGGTCGTGCTCGCGCCGGGCGTGCTCGCGTCGGCGTGCGGCGGTGGCGGGGGTGCCGTGAGCCGAGCAGCCCCTGGGACTCTAACGGCCCGCTGGCAGCCGGGGCCGGCGCGGCCGGAGCTCCCGCCCCGTCGCGTGATTGCAAGCCGCCGCCGGCTTTTCAATCAACCCGATCCAGCATGCGACGGGAAAACAAGGCGAAAATTCCGCTCCGGTACAAAATGCAGATTCGTGCGGCCAGGTCGACACGTATTATGCGTGTGTGTGCGTCTTCTTTCCACTGGAATCGCAAAGAGGCCAGCCATATCCGGTTTAGCTTGAGAGGCGGTTTCATGTTTAGCTTTGCATTAGTCACGTGTTTAGCTTTGCATTAGGTGCACCTATTTTTACAAGAGTTCTGTGGTTAGTTTTTGTTAGTGTTCCAGTGCTGGAAGTATTCGAACGCTGAGATTCACTCAACCGAAGTATGAAGCTAAACATTACGCCCACGGTCTTGCCCATTAATTCAAACTAATGAAAGTACTCTGGTGCAGATGTACGCTACACGTTACTGCAGGGGCGTTATTAGGATAAATATATGCAATAGTGTGATGAAATAGTGTAACATAGCATGAATCTCAGGAGGGGAACCACGCCCCTGCCGTCGTGCATGTAAACTGAGCCACTAATTCACTCACCATCATGACACCGGACCTGCCCAGTCGGAGTTTTAAATGTGATTTAACCGGGGTTAAATCAAGTTAAAACTCGAACGGCGAGGCGAAGGACCGCACAGCTGGGTGGTCGTAAACACGAGGGGTGAGGGTGCCGTATCTGGAGGGGGAGCTCACGGGAAGGACGGACGCCGGACCGCGCAGTCTGGTGACACGCGCGGAGGACGTCGGACAGTGCACGTCACCAGAGAGCGACGTCTCTCCCCCGCCCACCCACGCCATCATGCTTCACACCGGCTCTGCCGGCCGCCATTGCAGCCTTGAGCCTGCTTCGGCATGTCGCGAACTTGTCGTGGCGCGGGCGGAGGATCTAACGTCTAACTGCACAGACGACTTAGACACCGCTTTCGCGCGATAAGGGCTATCCGCGCCGCGACAAGGGATCGGCCAAATAATAGCCAAACTATAGTATGTAGTAAAGCCCGGTTCACACCGCGACAGGATGGGATGAGAAACGGCGCTGCCGGCCGCTCGCCTGCGATTTTGTGACGTCACATGACCAAATATGGTAAGCGACCGCCCCGGCCGTTTGGGCTCTGGCCTTTGCCGGTGTGAATCGGAGATGGGTCAGACGAGAAACGGCGCCGTTTGGCACGAACAAGAAAAGTTGGATTGAAGTCAACTTTTCTCGTGGCGTTCTGTTGTCGGCGAACACGGAGCAAGGGATACCGTTGGGAGATAGGTGTGCTTTGAGGATGGAGGTGAAGTATTTGCTCAATATTTCAGTCCAAGATGGTCTACACTGAAGCACTGCATTTGTTGTATGTGTTTTGGATGCTCGATATAATTTAACATTAAGTAGGTAGCTACCTACTTACTACCTATCACTCTATAGTGGTAGCACTGACTTGCTAAGTATATGATTAGTTTTGGTTGTTTTATTTGCTTATTGGTAGCATGGATGTTGTATTAATATAACATAAAATATACAACCAAGTCTAGCTGTTATTGGGCAAGCCTGTTATAGGGCAACCTAACAATCATTAGACAGACTTCAACATTGCATCTAACGATCTAATCTCACAAACATGAGCTTCATTACTATAACTTCACTTGGAAATATGTTGAGTGGGGTGCACAAATGTTTTGTATTTTTGGGAGACAAGGCCCCTAAAAATGCAAAATGATGCTAGTATACCCGTTACCACATTGAGTATAGTATAATCACCTGTGCCACATTCAATATGACTTCATTATGACTACATTGTTCTGACTCCTGAACTATTTAGGTCTCCAGGGCAATAACAGGGCAAAATGAGCAGGCCTTGCTGCATAAAGACAGACGAGCTTGTGAAGTGGTCCAAAAAGTGGCAAATTAAATTCAACTTTGATAAGTTTAAAATTATGCTTGTATGTAAGCAGCATATCAGGGGTCCATACTTGATGGGTGGCCAAGTACTATCTATGACTCAACAGGAGGATGTAGGTGCTATTGTGGACACAAAATTGGGGGCATCAGAACAGACCAAAGAAGCCAGGAAGAAGGCATTGAATGCTTGGGACAATGCATAGGAATGCATCATACAATTGTGAAGTTATCACCAAGCTTTACTGTGCATATGTCAGGCCGCTTTTGCAATACTGTGTTGAAGCCTACTGAAGTGCAACTGCAATACTGCATACTGTGCAATACTGTGACTTGAAGTGTGGAGCATAGCTTGGAAAAAAATATAGACTAACCTGTACGTCAACACCCACACTATTTTTGGTGCTCAACTTTGGAATTGTCTCAATAATGTCTTGATAAGCACAAGTGGCAATGATGCTGTGCTTATAAACATAAAGACATAAAGACATAAAAGATCAGTGCAACTATGAGCCACAAGGGCCCTTCTTGGTTGCACTTGGTACACTGAACCAGTTGCCCACCAAATCTGTCAATCAACCCACCCTGGAATACAGAAAACAAGCCCCTATTCTTATAATGATTGTCTATGCCGTTTTTAAAGATGTTCAGTGTGTTGCTACTGACAATTGTTCCTGGAAGCTGGTTCCAGTGTTCTACTACCCTGTTGGTGAAGAAAGACTGTCTTAACCTTGTCTTGCTGTGATTAACTTTAATTTTGAATTGATGACCTCTAATTGCATCATTTCTGTTAAATTCAAACATTTCCCTTAGATATCCCTGCTCCTGACCATGAACAAATTTAAAAACCTCGATGAGATCTCCTCTCAGCCTTCTATATCTAAGTGAAAACATATTCAATTTCTTCAATCTTTCCTCATATGCCAGGTTGCCTATACCATGAACCATTTTTGTTGCCCTCTTTGTACTCTCTCTAAAAGCCAACAATCTTTCTCATAACTAGGGGACCAAGCTTGGACACAGTATTCCAAATGTGGCCTGACATATGTGCTTATGAACTACAAGGCCAGTGTGAGCTCATACATGTAGAATGATGATGCTGAAGCCAAATGCTACTAATCCATTTTAGCATCAAGGTGAATTTAGCTTTGTTGGTTCAATTCACTTTTGGATTTATGCTAATAAAACTGACACTGGAAAATCGTAATTTGCACAAGTCAAAGGCAATTATTTCTTGACACATTTTGTTCAATGGCACGACATTACCAAAATGAATAGACATAATGACATAGATGATAAATGCAACTATGATCCACAAGTACTGACAGACTGTGACTGAGAATGGAGTCTGACAACTTCTCCAACATTCAACTACCCTGTTGGTGAAGAAATGACTTAACATTGTCAGGCTATGGTTCAATTTCAGTGTTAATTGATGACCACTAATGGCATCATGGCTGTTACATTCATACGTTACATTACATTCATGGGTCTAATATTTGTTGTGTGCTGTGCAGGTCTTAATGCTGACAGTTAGAAACATTGAGGATGCTTCCAGACATTCTGGATGCATCTGCATCCCAAAAACAACAGCTGCACATGGGCATTTTTCATACCCAAGCCAGCTTTGAGCCCATGTCTGATTGGCCAAAGATGTCATTCCAAATATGTTTAATTACCTTTTTAATCTCAATGAGATATTCCTGGCATAATACAAGCCAGCTCACAATTAAATTCGCCAAGACCAACACACCTCACGTACCGCACAAGCAATGAGTGAGGTGCGCCACTTTCGTAAACCAAGCGCCAGTAAGGGATTCGTCCGTTGTTACCAATTCGCGTCTTGAATATTTCCCATGTTACCATATGCCAAACTTTTGCCGTTCTTGTTCGGCAGACAAGAAAGTTTCTTATCCGTTTCGGTCTGTCGCGGTGTGAACCGAGCTTAAATGTAGTAGGACAACGTGACCGAAGCGGTCCGACAGCAACAACGAAGTGAGGTTTTAACAGCCGACCCACTATCATGACACCGGACCTGCCAAGTCGGAGTTTTAACAGCAGAATTTGACGACCCAGTGGACGGACCGACAAGCATGTCAACAGACTTGTGCAGGAGCCGCCAAAATAAATTGGAAGAATTCTTTCCGACTTGCCACACCCGAAAAACCTAACCCACCGAAGCACGGAAAAATAATAAGTTATATCTGGTGAACACCCCTTGTACATTAAGCGACGTGGTCAAATCCCCTTGCGTTGGAAATCGTCTTCATTCGTAGTCAGCGACACCAGGACTGTTCAGCTCAAGCATAGCGCAAGCATAACACCGTCAACAAAAACAAGATGTGCCGTCGGCGATCCAGTCGGAGGTGAAACCGATCCAGCTGTCACCCATCGACATTGTCTGTTCTGTTATCAATCTGACTCAGTGTTTCCTGTCCTGGTTTCGCTCGAAGTACAATGTCCATTTTCTGAGGCAATGTTCATGAAACAGAGGAAGCGAATACTATTGTATTCTTGCTATTGTAAAACTCGTCATTGCTCGGTTAGTTGTAAAATGCATTGTGGTGGAAACCTAAGCATGATAAATGCTGCCATAACAGTGGTGAGTAGTACCTTTCTCATCAACAGACATTTCAGAACATACAATTCGGACTATCACCAAACCACTTGACTCAGAAGCCAGCTTCCTCATCTGGGCTCGACCGTGAATGCGTTATCGAACATTGTCGATAAAATTATTTGGTGTTTGCGTGGTTCTGGATGATTAGAAAGGACAGGAACTGGTATGGACGCGGGAGGGAAGGCACGAAGCCGTTTTGTTGTACCTTTATTTTAGTTTGCATTTTTGTTTGCATATTTTCCTAGCTCCGGGAACAATTACACATCTTTCAGTTTTAATCCTCATCAGCTACCCATAGCTCAAGCAGCGTTGTTGCAACGGAGCGTGAGCTCATAAATTCTTGAGTAGTCATTTTGCCTTGTCAACCATGCCCGAATAGGACCTTGTTGGCGCGTGATTGGGCTGTTCGCTGGGTTGCACTTTTTGTGGGTGGTTTGGCTGCTTTTCACTTTTTATAGCAAATGTATTGGAGTTAGGCTAAGTTGAAATTAGGGACTCAATTTCAGCCCCAATTCTTATCAAAAGTACTCACTCCAACTTCGGGAAATTTCTGGGGGAGGGAACGACTAATTCCACCTCGTGTCGAAAATGAGTTAAAATCGAACTCCTGATTACTTATGAAAAACAAAATAAAATAACACAGTATACTATCTGATAATATAACATTACATAAGTATCAATAAATGTGTATCGGTTTAGTAGTTGCACGCCTAGGAAGCGTGCATCAGAACATAGTCTGCAAAATGCCCCTGATGTTTTGCGATTGAAGATACAAATAATGATGTTCATGCACTTCACTAAGCCAAACCCATGCATGGAATATAAAAGTAAATCCCTGATGAATGACAGATGACACACTAAAGTGATTCATCGTATGTTTTCCATGTCTGCCTAACAACAAGGCGGACATATATTTCACCACCCCAAATTTTGAGAAAAGTTCACACCATTGACCATAACAGTTGAATATGTCCCATGAAGCCATGCTGCTGTGTCGGCTTCGATATAATCACTTTAGGTCACAAGATCACGCAACATCAGTATTAAACAACGACTGCACAGTTTGTCGTGGTCTGTCAGTTCTGGCGGATGCGCACGTGCACATGACGTGTGAAGTTTGACGTCACTGACCCCGTTCCCCGGATGACAGCCGTGCACACCTTACACGCGTAGCTCGCGATACCGTTCTCCTCTTTCCTGTTTGTCGAAAAAACTCATCAAAGATTGAAAGCTTCGTTTCGGTGGAACTCTCACTGGCGGAACCGTTACCACTGGCCATGGGGTCACTGGTGGCGAGACCCTCCACACATCATCTGGCACAGCTCTAAACAAACTGATCCAGACTTTCCTCCGACGACACATCCGCGACGCTTCGACGCTCAGAGCACACTGTACGCTGGCAATGTCGCGCGCTTCCAGCTCTTCCTCCGACGACACATCCGCGACGACACATCCTTCCTCCGACAACATCTCCGACGACACATCCTTCTTCCGACGCCACATCCGCGACGCTTCGACGCTCAGCTCTTGACGGTAGCGCGTGACTGGCTCGAGCTTCAGGCAGCAGACATGCATCATATTGCACCTCGACATGCAGCCCTGCTTCGGAAGTAGCGAACGGCAGTTCAGGAGTGAAATGTCATCCCGGTATAATATTGTATCTCGACATGCTCCTCTGCTCCGCTGATACTGAACGGGTGTTCGGCAGTGATAAGTCATCCCTGCTTTGAATTTGATTATTATGCACTGGCCGCTTCATTGCAAGTTACAAAATATCATTATGAGTTGACCGTGGTGTTAATTCCAATTTCTCTTCAACAAAGTGGAATCAATCCAACTCCGGTGGGACGTGCTTGGAAAGACTCCAATTCCAATTTCTTGGAGCACAAAAGATGGGCCACTCCGAAATCACCCAACTCCAGCTAACTCTACTCCAACGTGCTGTTTATAGCACCGCTGCTTCAACTGCTTCAGTGCCATGTGCTGTACAATATTCCCATGCAATGTGGTTGGACCATTGTCCGTGACATTTCATGTGTGCGCGTTCGCGCAAGTTTTTCGTCATAGGACCATAGACATAGGACCATATCATTATGTCGGGCAGATGTGTGTATGATTGCACATGCCAGCGTTACTGATAATCTTAGAAACGAGCATGCGATATTGGTATTCATGCCTATCGGTACGTCCTGAAATGGGCGTGAACAACATGTGTCCAGTTCTGCGGCTTTTGCTCCCCTGTTCAATGAACCGACAGAGCTTGGACGTTGGAATCCAGCCGACTGGAGACGCACAACAAACGCATCGGCTGGCGCTGTCAGTTTGGAAATCTGTGGGCAAATGTTGGCCTTCCATGGTCACTTAAAGCCGGGAGCTTGGTCGTGTCGTCATCACGCGGGTCGCTGATCGCTGGCGGTGGGAGGCGCCGCGGGCGGTCCAGCAGACTCGCCACCAGGCTTTGGGCGTCGTCAAACACGGAAACAAATGTACGCCGCAAGTCAGAGATACGCAGGAGAGCTGGCGGTCGTGCTCCTCCTCCCCTGGCGGTGGACGCAAGAGCGGTTGAAGAAGTAGGGAAGGGCACGACTGTCGTTTTGTGTACTTACTGTAGTGTTTGAGCACGATTGGTTATCATTGAAGTACCATCGTTAGTTGTGCATCATCTGAAGTACTGGGCCGATAATTGCGACTCTGTAAAGCTTCAAAGCAAAGTTATCGGTGCCACAAAAAAATGTCCAAAAAAAAAACCCACTTTTATAGAAAAAGCAGACACACCCCTGAAAATGAATGGACGCAAGCTTCTTGGCAGAATCAGACCAAATAGTGTTCGGGAGAAATCCATATGTTTATCTGGTACCAACCATTTCAAAAGACAACATTGGAAAAGGATCAAATCAGTTTTACAAACAACTTCTTCCATGTAACGCCTTTGTATTAATGTTGATAGGTGGTGGAATGGGAGGATGCAAGCCTTGATCTGGTACTCTTTTGTATTAAACGCCTATGCATATCCTCAGTGATGGAATGCAGTCACCTCATCTAGAAACGCCCGAAAAAAATTGGCCAAGGACCTAATCTAATAGACGTAATAATAGCCGATTTCACGAAACGTTTCAGGAGGGCCTTAATTGAACACGCTTAGCCGATTAAAATACGCTGGATTTGATAGCAGGTCAGTGCATTTCATGGAACAAATTCCTTCACTGTTCCGTTACAGTGCATTTCAATCACCTTTTTATGAACCTTTTTTACCCGTTTCGAATATGTTGCTTCTCCATGAGAATTCCTTCCGCAATTTTGTTCAGCCCACGTGGTACAGTCATGCGAAATGACACTCGAACGGCAGCTGCAAAAAAGAAAACAACAAAAACGGAACGGTTCTGGACAACGCGCATCGTATAAGCACTCATGGGCCATGGCATCCACTGGACTGCGACGGAAACAGCTGGGTTTGTTCAGTGCTTCTCTTATGTGTGGCCTTGGTGCTGTAGTGCAGAACTAGTGCAGAACTGCATCAGGACGAAGATAGAAGGCGTTGAACGAAGGTAGGCCTTACATGCCGCTGGTTCACAACACTTGCCTACTTTGACGTTGGCGCCCTACGACACCAACACCTGGATGGCGCCGTTGTACGTATGAGCTCGGCCACCATTGGGTTTGATGGGAGTAGATGCACGTAAATAGTTTGGAACTTTAACCTCATGCCGACGGAGGTTGTACGCAGAGAATGGACCTAAACACGCTCGTATCTCCCTCAGCCATCCTTCTCCGGCGGAGGCCACGGTTGTATGGATAAGATAGGCAGGCTATCTGCCTACCTGGATACCCATGGGCTGGGAAACGTTCTTTTCCTGCATTTGTTGTATCCGTGACACGATGCCCTCTAGAAACGTATCGCCTCCTTTCCTCTTGAAGGCCGAATGGTGCAACTAACATCGAGCTCACACAACCTAAAAGGAGGTATGTCGGTGCCTACCCACCGATCCTACCTATATAGCGGCACAACGAGTTCCTGGTGCCATCAGACATCAGTTCAAAGCAGATTTATTGTGCACTGCAGCACAAATTATCCCTCACCTCCCCCAAAATATAAAATCGACAAACATGTATCTTCGTCACGCTGCGGTATGCATGGCGGTGCAAAAGCGCGTGCACTTTTCGCACAGAACCCTCCCGATTTGTTTTGTGTCGTCATCTGCCGTTCGATTACGTTTCAACGAGTGTACCACTCTGGCCAGAGGATCTGCAAAACGTGGCCTGATGAGTAGACAAAATGTTCGAAACGTGTCCAAAAAGGTACTAGGTTAGTTGTTAAATTGTAACATACCGGGGCAGTTACATCACTTATTCCATGACATGGATGTGTTGCAACATCCAGCTAAATATTTTTTTAAAAGCCAAACGTGTCCCGCTTCAGCTGTCCTGAAACGCCTCGTGAAAAAGGCTCAGCTGACCCGCTGATTTTTGAACCGGCGAAATGGCTACCATGCGAGTTCCTTACGAAATGTGCCGGTGAAGGATTGTCCCCACACACAGGCTTGTTCCAACCGACTGCATGCCTGGTGCCGACCTCGTGCCGACCTGGTGCCGATCGGGTGACTTAATTAATCCCCCAACCGATCTGCCACAGCCAAATCCATACCTGCCTCTAATTTGCGTCAGTGGGCCATCGGGAAAGTCATCAAGCGGTGCCAGCGGTCGGGACGGCACGTGCCGCCGACGTTCTGTATACAGGGGAACGTCCGGCTGGACGGTACGTGCCGCCGACGTTCTGTATACAGGGGAACAGCCGGCTGGAGCGCACGTGCCGCCGACGTTCTGTATACAGGAGAACGTCCGGCCACTGCCGCCACGTCACGACAAGCCGCCATCATCGCCCCTCTCCTGTCGGGCCGACACCGAGCCGACACCAAGCCGCCATCATCGCCCCCTCTCCTGTTGGGCCGACACCGAGCCGACACCAAGCCGCCATCATCGCCCCCTCTCCTGTTGGGCTGACGCCGAGCCGACACCAAGCCGCCATCATCGCCCCCTCTCCTGTCGGGCCGACACCGAGCCGACACCAAGCCGCCATCATCGCCCCCTCTCCTGTTGGGCCGACACCGAGCCGACACCAAAAGCCGCCATCATCGCCTCCCCCTCCTGTTGGGCCGACACCGAGCCGACACGCACAGCCGCCATCATCGCCCCTCTCCTGTTGGGCCGACACCGAGCCGACACCAAGCCGCCATCATCGCCCCCTCTCCTGTTGGGCCGACACCGAGCCGACACCAAGCCGCCATCATCGCCCCCTCTCCTGTTGGGCCGACACCGAGCCGACACCAAGCCGCCATCATCGCCCCCTCTCCTGTTGGGCCGACACCGAGCTTCGTGCGAAACCCGACCTGCTTGGATGTCCTGCTGTGGTCTTTTGTGCCTTTGCACCTCGCCGACGACCGCCTGCGGCAAAGCACGTGCTTAATCAGCGGCCTTCACGAGCACACACAAACGGGTGTCAAGGCGCAAAAAATAGCGAATAAAATATATTGGTCTAAATGAAACAGGGAGAAACACAGTTGCAGTTTGGTATGCTTGGTAACTATTCACACTGCCGAGAGCAGGTCGATTTTGTTGTTTGTTGTGGCTGCAACTATAATTGTTCTCCAGATCATGATAGAGCACTGCACCCAAGCAACAGAACGTCCCCTGAGAGGAGGTAACTAGAGTTACGCTCCAATATCCCTAAACAAACATTCCGGCGCTAAGCTCTGTGTGGAACATGCGTTGTATTTCAATCATTTAAATAAAAAAGAAGAACAAAGGCGTTATTGCGTAAAAAGCAAGACCATATTGAGGAACAAACAAGTGAACATACCAAAATAATTCCCAAAAGTGGCACAAAAAAATCAAACCTTGGTCTCGGTGGGATGGGGATATGGTGCACCACGGGCAGATCTTGGCTATGTCCGTGCTAAAGGCGCAGTCAGACAGTTGTCAAGGAGAAGGGTAAACAAGTACGAGTCAGCCGCGTTTAATTTTGACGGAAATGGGTTTCAGACACAAGTACAACCGATTTGGGCAATCCGGTACATTTAACTTCAAGTTCAATATGTGCACCATATGCGGCAGAGGAGTATGATTTCGGCGATCATGATTATAATTTCGACATAGAGCGCAAAAGCGGTGGGTCCGAGCTACTGAATGTGTCGGGAATCAACATACAATGAGCCTGGAATCAACACACAAATAGCCTGGACTCAACACACATTGAGCCTGGACTCAACACACAATTAGCCGGGACTCAACACACAAGCGGCCTGGACTCAACACACATGCTGGGCTCAACGCACAATTAGCCTGTACTCAACACACAATTAGCCTGGGCTCAACACACAAGTAGCCTCGACTCAACACACATGTAGCCTGTGCTCAACACACAATAATAGTCGGGAACCATCACACCTGAGTAGTCGGGACTAAGTACTCAAGAATACCAGGGCCCCATCACACCTGAGTAGTCAAGACTAAGTATACAAGAATACCCAGGGCACATCACACCTGAGTAGTCGGGACTAAGTATACAAGAATACCAGGGACCCATCACACCTGAGTAGTCGGGACTAAGTATACAAGAATACCCAGGGCATATCACACCTGAGTAGTCGGGACTAAGTATACAAGAATACCAGGCACCCATCACACCTGACTAGTCGGGACTAAGTACACAAGAATACCAGGGACCCATCACACCTGAGTAGTCGGGACTAAATACACAAAAATAGTCTTGACCCATTATTCATGAGCAGTTAAAGCTCACCACATAGCCCGGACCAAACACACATGAGTCCCAGCTACTCTGGCGTCATGTGTCTTGGCCACTCCGGTGTGATGAGTCTCGGTCACTCCGGTGTGATGAGTCTCGGCCACTCCGGTGTGATGAGTCTCGGTCACTCCGGTGTGATGAGCTTCAGCCACTCCCGTATGATGAGTCTCAGCCACTCCGGTGTGATGAGTCTCGGCCACTCCGGTGTGATGAGTCTCGGCCACTCCGGTATGATGAGTCTCGGCCACTCCCGTATGATGAGTCTCAGCCACTCCGGTATGATGAGTCTGAGCCATTCCGGTGTGATGAGTCTCGGTCACTCCGGTGTGATGAGTCTCGGCCACTCCCGTATGATGAGTCTCAGCCACTCCGGTATGATGAGTCTCAGCCACTCCGGTATGATGAGTCTCAGCCACTCCGGTATGATGAGTCTCAGCCATTCCGGTGTGATGAATCTCGGTCACTCCGGTGTGATGAGTCTCGGCCACTTCGGTGTGATGAGTCTCGGCCACTCCGGTGTGCTGAGACTCGGCCACTCCAGTGTGATGAGTCTCAGCCACTCCGGTGTGATGAGTCTCGGCCACTTCGGTGTGATGAGTCTCGGCCACTCCGGTGTGCTGAGACTCGGCCACTCCAGTGTGATGAGTCTCAGCCACTCCGGTGTGATGAGTCTCGGCCACTCCGGTGTGATGAGTCTCGGCCACTCCGGTGTGATGAGTCTCAGCCATTCCGGTGTGATGAGTCTCAGCCATTCCGGTGTGATGAGTCTCGGTCACTCCGGTGTGATGAGTCTCGGCCACTCCGGTGTGATGAGTCTCGGCCACTCCGGTGTGATGAGTCTCGGTCACTCCGGTGTGATGAGTCTCGGCCACTCCAGTGTGATGAGTCTCAGCCACTCCGGTGTGATGACTCTCGGCCACTCCGGTGTGATGAGTCTCGGCCATTCCGGTGTGATCAGTCTCAACCACTCCGGTGTGCTGAGTCTCGGCCACTCCGGTGTGCTGAGTCTCGGCTTCTGCCAGTTGTGTTCAGCGCGGTAGGCGCTGTAACACTCTTGGTACAACCTTCAAAGCTTCCAAGGAAGATGTGTTCACTAAATGATCTGCAGTGCCAAGTGTGCTATTCCATTCCGCGCGTCCGTCTTAATGAGGAGGGAAAATCGCGGGAGGGCAAAAGGCGAGGCACTGATAGTCGACTGGGTGCGATGTGCTGTTACAAGTGGGAATTACAGTGACAATTATTCAGGGATGAGGTCATCTTACGTGGTGATGTGCCTCATCTGGGTCATGCTGTTCATACCCCAATTCCATGTGGACTTCGTTTTAGAAGGCCGTTGTCTGTCCACTCACTACAGGCACACATCAAGGTCCGGGAGTGACTGCAGCTTTGGCACGCGCAGTTGGAAACATACTCCTCCAGCACATACACTGGCATTCACTGGCAAAGCCGTCAAATGGCTAAATTGTGTAATAAGCTTACGTCACGTATTAAGTCCAACTATTGGAAGGTAGCCTAGTGTCAGGTACATCTCTATGCACGTATTAAGATGTAGCTACTGTAAATATCAGCATTTATTTATGCTAGCTACATATCTCGTTGCAGTGTGGCAACTACCAAACAACAACCTCGTTATGCCAGGTACATTATTCGAGTGGTAATGATCCACTGCATTAGTGGCAAAACATCGACGTTGCGGCAGTAGGCTAGGATTTTTTTCCCCGATGAGGGCCCAGTGTAGAAACGTCCAGGCGTTTGAATCTGGTACAATATTTTCTAACACCATCATAAACATGGTTTTCATGGGGTAAGGAAGGTTACTTCCATTTTGCATCACTTGTCACACTGCAAGAAACCAAGAGCTAATGACGACCATTTTACATCATATGCATTCGAGCTACAGCATTCAATGGTTTTAATTGATGTGTAGTTGAATATACAATGCATTGAACCATTGTCTAAATTTCACCCAAGAAAACGCCCATCAGCCCAAAGGAGTTATCTCATCCTATCTCTGAAGATATCAATAGATAAACTAGCAGATCTTCGATCCATCGGCAACTTTTGCTAGGATTTTATCGTCAGAAGTCCATACTTTAACGTACAGCAATCGAAGTGTAACCCTGTCAATCACTAGCGCAAATTAGGGGCCCTTCATCTTTGTCACTTTAAGAATGTCTAACACCTAATTCCGTGCGTAAAATTATCTCAGGTCAGATCGGGTCACGTCAAAACTCCGGAAAAATGGACGATAACCACTGTTTGTTATATGTGGCTGTGCACCGAGCCAATACCACAGTGTCCGCAATAGCATCATCATCATCATCAATGGTATCATCATCATCTGCCCGCAACGCCATCGCCGCAGGCCCTGTGTCTGCGGCACTCGAGCACTGTAGCACTCCTCATGCTCTCGTTCGTCATGTGGCCCTAAAGTCGCCATGATTAATATCTACGGTTCAATGTTCTCTTCGATGCATTTTTAACAATGATGACGTTAGCATTCCAAATATTCCTTCAGTTGCTACTCGCATGGCTATAGACATGTCTGGAGCATTGGATTTACCAGGGACGTAGCCAAGAATTGTCCAAGGGGAGGATTTTGCGAAAGTGGATCGGACTACCCCGAGTATTTATGAAGTCCTCGGATTTCGGCTACTGTATTTCGAAAGGGAACCGTTCTTTTATATTCGAAAAATAAAGGTCCGTATTTTAAGTTATTTCAATCCTCATTGGGGACTTGGGTCGTCGGGTCCACTCCCTCTTCAAATGGTATGTAAGCATGGTACTGGTATAATCCAGTAATACTGACCGCCTCACCATGCATCTAGATGCAGGATGTCAAGGCTTCATTGCGAAAGATGTCGATTCAGTATTCGGTAAGGGGTAAGTAGACGCTTGTAAGACCCATGCACACTTGTAAGGACCCGCACGCATTCGTGAGGGCCCGTACACGTTCGTACGGGCTCGTACACGTTCGTACGGGCCTGCAGACGTTGACAAGATCCTGCAGACGTTGGTAAAAGCCCGTAAACATTCGTAAAGGCACATAGACGTTCGTAATAGCCCATAGGCACGCGTAGTGCCCAGTAGTCGTTCATGAGAGCCCGTGAGCCCGTAGACATCCACAACGGTCCTTGAGCGCGGGATGTCAAAACTTCATTATGAAAGCCATTGATTCTGTATTCGATAAGGGATAAGCAGAAGTTCGTAAGGACTCGCAGATGTTCGTGAGGGGGTATACTTCCTTATTGGCCAGACAACAGTCTCAGTTGCCGTACAAAAGTGCTGTTGACCTATCTACCTCCGATGTGGTGACCTTGCGGACGATTATGTTCGGCCCAAGGTGCGACCCTTCTGGCCGTGCCATGTCTCCAACTCACTGTGAAGCATCCGGCAGTTAGGGCGCACATGATTGTGCCTTCTGAAATGCCGGGTTGCGTACTCCCCGACGACGATCATTCATATCAGTACCTATGCGATGCCACATCATCGCATCATATCATAGCATCACATAAT
>JAOTOM010003815.1:0-32500 GCA_034440615.1 Ashinkailepas kermadecensis
ATCCTTGTTCATTTCAACTCCCGGGTGTAGCACGGTGATACCAACCGATTTGCGATGGACAAGAACGTTGCGGTTCATCTCAGAAATCACCAAATTGTTGATATTTCTTATTGAAAATGGTTATGTTCCATTCGAGTTTTCAGCAACGATTACCGGGAATGCTTGCTTAATGTTCACTTGATCAATCTCACGGAAGTATAAAACAGTGGCAAGATGGTTCGCATTGCGGAAAATCGCCTATGACCTTATGGGGATGCGTCCAACACCACTCTCCCCTACCTAGGCACATACCTAACTAGCATGCCTACCTAAATGTGGTGACTTACCATCTGTTCTTGTTCTGGCTCAACGGCCTCCATCTCCTGGACTTATTGCGTCGGCTTTACAAACCGTTATTGGAGTACCTTATTCAATTCTGCTATTAAATGCAATTATAATAGGAATCGTCTTACATTTGCGCTCGGCCACTCCATTTGCGCACGGCTTTTGGTCCCCGCCTCCTATTACAAGCTACATGGAGCCGTGTGAAAGGTGCGGCGCGGCGGGAAATTTTTTTCCTTAGCAGAGGCGAAGTGCCATCCACTAGAGGAGAGATGCGTTGAAGAAAGGACTATGTTAAACCGGCTTACGTGGCATCCGGTATCAAGCAATCAAGAAAGGAAAGTAGGGGAACGCCGGTCGAAGCCTCTTCACTGCGCATGCGCGGGGTTAACAAGAACTCAATGGCGTTAAGCTTCCGCGATGTTGAACAAAATCACCATAGAAACATTTCAAGGACATGACGATGACTTTACCGGACCGGAACTGCGCTAGACCAGACCGACTTAGACCAGCCCGAGCCCGAGTCACTTGAACCATGGACCTAGAATGATCTTGAAAGGTTGCAAGCATTGAATTGCACGTAGAAGATATGCCAACTCCTGCAATAACAGCATGTGATGTCACTTAGCTGCCTAAAAAGGACGACCAATTGCATTTCTATAATTCGATAATTCGCGATTTGTGTGGAGAGTGGCATAGGGGCATAGATGGAGAATTCCCAAAATGATTCGCATGAGTCTTGAGACTTGAGTCCATTATTTCTATATATCATCATAGTCCTAATATTCAAGTTAGAAATTATTGGCCTTGCATTTGCAACATGAAAAGTACGTAAAGTTCCACCCCCGGATACTTACTTACGTATTTTGGGCTATACTTCCGTGACCTGACATGATACCGACCTGAAACGTCACACACTTATAGAGAACAATGCACTCTATCCCGTGCATTTCGGTTTCTGGGCTACGATTGTCAGGCTGGAAATTCTGAGCATGGAAGCAAAAGTTTAGTTTTGACATTGACCTTATCTGTATCCTAACCTGAAGTCAGTTAAGTTGTTTTTGTGTTCGTTTTGGACCAATGCATACACATCGATAGGCAAAACTTTAACTACCTTTGAAACCGGATTTTGAACAACTCCTTGAAAAGTACCATACATAAATAACCATAAAGTACCGCTATAAGTGACGCTCTTCGAAATTGCTGCCTTGACTACCACGTCGTCTAGCTTGGGACCCTTGTTCGCCCGACAAAAACTGGAACGACAAAAGATCCGCGATTCGATTGTCAGAGGGTATGCAAAAATTGAGCGCGATCGCGTTACTTGTTCGGCGGCTATCTCAGAAAAAAACATTGAGGAGGGGGCCAAATCCCCTCCCCGACATTTTTAGGAATAAGAGAGCACTAGGTACGTTAATCGAAAGTGGTATGCACCCATTGTTCAAAATGTGTTTTGACCTGTGTATAGTCCCCTAGTTGTATGCACGCGCGCGGGCGTTCTAGAATCCAGGCACATATCCTCATGCTTTGCCCCCATCTCACCGACCCGCGATGTTTCTCCTCCCCACGCTGGATACCCCTTTCTGGGTTCCTCCATGCGCATCCCGCTCTCGTCTTATCTGCAATACTGCATGACTCATTGACACCATATGTTAACTTCACGAGAGAATGGGCAATCAAGAATACTGAATCTTAGACCCCCATCCTCTCTCCGCCTAGCTTGGCTACGACTTCGCAACCAAAATAGCATATTAAATGCTTAGTAATGTCATCTATGTAAGCTAAGTTAGCAAAGTTATAATTAGATCACCCTCATAAGTACACCAAGCTGTTCATCATTTGATTAAAGCATCAATATCCTGTAGCATATCGTGCTTTTCGGTAAGAAAGCGTCTGAGGCCATCCGCGCTTCTCCAACTTACAAGATGCTCACTCATGTTGTGAATTTAATACAACGAAGAATGGCTCTTAGATGCTCCTGGGTTTTAGACATTGCGTGTAAAGAAAGCATACGACCTTCAATATACCAGGAGGTATAGTAATAAAGGTGTAGGTGTAAGGAGGTGTAATAATAAATAAACGTTGAGTAATAAAGTATAATCCTTAACGTTACTTTTGATGTCAACTCAGCACCTCCTGGTATATTGAAGGTCGTATGCTTTCTTTACACGCAATGTTGTGAATTTAATAAAGTTGGCACGTCGCGTCGGCCTGAAACCAAAATTACGCTGAAAAGAAAAAAAAACTACATGGCGTTCGCATTTGCTCTCGATTCCATCCCTAACTCACCATGTTAGCATCATAACATGGCTGACCTTTTGCAGCGTCATGGCGCCTGCAGAAGTTAGCACTTCACTAGCCACGTCATCGTAAAGTGTAGCATGTCAAGCCGTAATCGTCATGCAGCGTATTGTAAGTTTAAAGTGCCAAGCGTCGTCTATCGGATGAATAAAAAAAACTTCCAATTTTCAATGCGGCCGTGAGTGCCTTTGAGATGCCGACTCTGTTACCTGACAAATTATTATGTAAGCGCAGTTGGGCTGGTGAGTGCCTTTGAGATGTTCACACCGCTACTTGACAGCGTACTGTGGGCGCAGTGGGGCTGGTGAGTGCCTTTGAGATGTTCACTCCGCTGTACATATTGTACTGTGGGCGCAGTAGGGCTGGTTAGTGCCTTTGAGATGTTCACTCCGCTGTACATATTGTACTGTGGGCGCAGCGGGGCTGGTGAGTGCCTTTGAGATGTTCACTCTGCTGTACATATGGTACTGTGGGCGCAGTTGGGCTAGTGAATCTGTCCAGATGATTGACATTTCATGTTTCAAATGTGCCCAGACCACGTCGTCAACCAGGTAACATACTCAGGAGCATATGATTGAATTGGATTGTGGCTTTACGACGCACTCAGCAGCTGAGGCCATATGGCGTCGCCTGCCTCTCACCCTGGCATGCAGGGCGGGAATCGCGCTGAATCAAACCCCATACTCTGGCGTACCAAACGCTCAGCTTAAACACTGAGCTGCCGACGCCCCTCAAGGTCATATGAGACCATTAGCCTAAGTTTATCGTGGAATCCTACTTGGATATAAAGGCATCCTTCAACATTTTACGACCTGAATTTGAAATCAGTAATCCTTTTTGCCGTCGGAGGCTACAACGTATTCATTTGCAAGCTTGCATAACTATGTGTATGCTGAGCTTGACATCCACCGTGCACATTGTATCAAACGTGGCGAGTTTACCGTGAACATGAGGAAATCACATGAGATGTCGACAAATGTGCACACTCCTAAGTCACATTGTGGTGCTCATATCGCGATTCTGTCTGATATAGACGCTTGTACGGCTGTGCTGCTGATGACAGATTTTTTTTAATTGGATGGTTCACAACGCATTTTATGTTCATGACTAATGGCGCCGCCTACACTGTTTCGCCGGTGGGCCGGGATATTGCAAAATGTCCCGAGTAGTGCGAGTGTTGAACTCGGGACCCTTTTATCAAAAGCTCAACACCCTGACCACTCGGCCATCTCCGCCGCGCCCGATGTTTTGCGAATATTCGACCTCTGTTTCATCTGGGTTTACTGGTTGACAAAGATGCGAGGACCGAATGACACTGCATTTGTATTGTGGCAAACGGTGTGCTGCTTCAGGGCCCGTTGCTGCATATCAATTAGTGCCCAAATGACCAGGACGGTGACAATCACTCCATCAGGCGACGTGCTGCGGCGAGTGCACTCAACAAACGTAAGCTCAAAGAGCACTCAACAGTCAACAGGCCCCAGAACAAAACCGTTGAGAGCCCTCAGAACAGAACATCCCGCAGCCCACATAGCAAAATAACCCACAGCCCGCGAAAAAAAAGCATCCCACAGCCCACACCAAAATAGTGCACAGTCCACAGAACAATACAGCCCACAACCCACAGCAAAATAGTGCACAGCCCACAGAACAATACAGCCCACAGAACAATACAGCCCACATCCCACAGCAAAATGGTGCACAGTCCACAGAACAATACAGCCCACATCCAACAGCAAAATAGTGCACAGTCCACAGAATAGCACAGTCCACAGCCCACAAAATGAATCATTTCACGGCTCACCGGGCAAAGCATTCCACGACCCACAGAACACAGTAGTTCACGGATCACAAGGCGAAGCAGTCCACAGTCTACAGGGCAAAGCAGCCCACAACCTACAGAACAAAACAGTCCACAACCCATAGTAGAGCAAAGCAGCCCACAACCTTCGGAACAAAACAGCCCAAAGCCTACAGAACAAAACCCGCCGCAGCCCACAACCTACGGAACAAAACAGCCCAAAGCCTACAGAACAAAACCCGCAGCAGCCCACACAGCAAAGCATTCACGGCTCAGAGGACAAGACAGTCCACAGCCCACAGCACAAAGTAGCTCACTGTTCACAGCACATAGCAATCCACAAGCGCGACGAGATGCCCGGTATCAAATAGTGTTAGAGAAGCGCCTACGACACTGGTTCCGCTGCGTTAAAAAAACGTCTTCGTAGCTATTCATTGATGTTGGTTTCGTGTCCATAGGTCCATTAGTTCTCGAGTTATGCCAGTTCAAACGAAGCCAGCTTCAATCCTTGATATATTCATTCATTCATATATATATATATATATATATATATATATATATATATATATATATATATATATATATATATATATATATATATATATATATATATATATATATATATATATATTTACCACTTCATTGTTATTCTCAAAAATGAAAAAAAATTCATTCAGGATAACATTCTCCGATCAGAACATGAAGCGTTTGACATCACCCACGTTCTGGGTACGACTATACCGTGGTGCTGCAAGACACATGTCTGGCAGCTTAATACAAGTGTCGGCACTGGATTAATGCAAGCCAAATGTGCAAAGTTGGGGTAAGGGCAGTGCTCAGTCTCATCTAACAACTAGCCATATGGAGAACGTCCAGTCAGTTGGGTTTGTTCTCTTGGTGTAAAATGGAGTGAAGCAGTCTGACCCAAAATCTTTGGAGTGAGGTGTTGTGTTGTTTCTCGACGAGCGTCCGCCATGCTCAGCTTGCCTAGCTAAAGCCGATTGTCTCAAAATGTTCAGCAGACGGCATAATAGCCACGTCTAGACTGCATGGCAGACGCACGGTCTCCGGCTGGAAGGCAATTGGACTGGAAATGAGTGCTTTGACAAGACAGATTAACGATGAACATCCGCAGGCTTCAGCAAAGCATTTCATTATCGGCACTGGCTGCGATCAGGTGTAGCATTTAGTGGCAAAATATTCAACGCAAAGTGGTCTAACTCGGCATGTGTGCACTCGCATAGTTTAATGACACTGCGGAATGTCATGGTTAAGGCTTCTGCTTCGATTTCCATTTGCAAACAGGGATAATTTCCTCTGACGCTCTTTCCAATTTTCCTGCGTTTCTACACCGCTCCACCGCCGCGCCGAATCCCATCGCTCGCACGGAGCTCAATCACGTCCACGCCAGGTCTGCCGGTAACCCGACGCCAGATTATTGTTTATGAGAAACGCAATTGGCTCGGCACGGCGCGTGGCCGGCCTCCTACTGCCGCACAATTTCCCCACAGGCCATGAATTTCCCACGTGGCGTTCATGCCGCGCCCAATTGAATATCCGGTTCTGATTGATGTGAACAATGTCTCACTGGAGCCGCGATGCAATCGACGTTTGGGTGAGAGGGGGTGGGTCGCCCCCCCCGCTGATAGGGGCTGACTCGGCTGGTGTTGATCGCGTCGCCGGTGTTCTCGGCGGCGGTGGCGGCGCGGCGGCGGCGGCCACTTCAGCAGGCGGTGGCCGGCGCCGGCGACACCCTTTGTGGCGCAGTGGCACCGCCGGCAGGCAGCGATGGTGCGGCGGCGGCCCGCTGACGGTGCGCCGTGTCAGTCGAGCCGCCTCAGCTGCCGCGTCACCCACCTTTTGTTCCGAGT
This sequence comes from Ashinkailepas kermadecensis, assembly GCA_034440615.1. Classification (NCBI taxonomy): domain Eukaryota; kingdom Metazoa; phylum Arthropoda; class Thecostraca; family Neolepadidae; genus Ashinkailepas; species Ashinkailepas kermadecensis. The sequence goes on from JAOTOM010003815.1 coordinate 6,295, forward strand.
ATGCAGAGTAAGATGATCTCCAGCATGAGCGGCATGGCGCCGACAGCGGCGATAGCCTGGTCAGCCACTCGGCAGCTGCTGAACCAGCTGCTGAACCAGCTGCTGAACCGGCTGCTCGACAGCCGCACTGCTCAGTGGCGGCTTGCCTATTGGAAGCGCCTCGGGGTCATGGCTCGGCCGGATTCGGTCGGATCGGTTTGCTCGGATCGTGTCGGGTCGGGTCGAGCTCGGTCGACCGGACCGACCAGATCGACCCGTGCTGGCGCGAGCTGACCAGGTTGGTCCGGGTCTCAAACTTAGGTCGGGTCGGCCGTCGCGGCGGGTGCGACCACGCGCCGAGGCCAGCGCCGGTGATGCGAGAGCACCTCGGTCGAAGCTGTTCACACACGCGGCTGCCGTCACCACCGGCTGGCGGCTGGCGGCTGCCGTCACCACCGGCTGGCGGCTGCCGTCACCACCGGCTGGCGGCTGCCGTCACCACCGGCTGGCGGCTGGCGGCTGCCGTCACCACCGGCTGGCGGCTGCCGTCACCACCGGCTGACGCGGCTGGCGGCTGCCGTCACCACCGGCTGGCGGCTGGCGGCTGCCGTCACCACCGGCTGGCGGCTGGCGGCTGCCGTCACCACTGGCGGACGCGGCTGGCGGCTGCCGTCACCACCGGCTGGCGGCTGGCGGCTGGCGGCTGCCGTCACCACCGGCTGGCGGCTGGCGGCTGCCGTCACCACCGGCTGGCGGCTGCCGTCACCACCGGCTGGCGGCTGGCGGCTGCCGTCACCACTGGCTGGCGGCTGGCGGCTGCCGTCACCACCGGCTGGCGGCTGGCGGCTGCCGTCACCACTGGCGGACGCGGCTGGCGGCTGCCGTCACCACCGGCTGGCGGCTGGCGGCTGCCGTCACCACCGGCTGGCGGCTGGCGGCTGCCGTCACCACTGGCGGACGCGGCTGGCGGCTGCCGTCACCACCGGCTGGCGGCTGGCGGCTGGCGGCTGCCGTCACCACCGGCTGGCGGCTGGCGGCTGCCGTCACCACTGGCGGACGCGGCTGGCGGCTGCCGTCACCACTGGCTGGCGGCTGGCGGCTGCCGTCACCACCGGCGGACGCGGCTGGCGGCTGCCGTCACCACCGGCTGGCGGCTGGCGGCTGCCGTCACCACCGGCTGGCGGCTGGCGGCTGCCGTCACCACCGGCTGGCGGCTGCCGTCACCACCGGCTGGCGGCTGCCGTCACCACCGGCTGGCGGCTGCCGTCACCACTGGCTGGCGGCTGGCGGCTGCCGTCACCACTGGCGGACGCGGCTGGCGGCTGGCCGACGCGGCGGCGCGTCCGACGTCGCGACGCGTCGGCTCCGATACCACCGGAGGGCTCTCGCGCCTGGTCACCGACTGCCGTCTCGGCCAGACCGGGCGCCGTCGACTCCTTCGTCTCCCGCCGGCGCGAGAACTCTGCCGTCGCGCGGCGGTCGTCGGCGCAGCGCAGCTAGCGCCGCCCCTGGCCAGCACGCAAACCCCTCTCGCCGATTGATTATCCACCCACACAGAGGGGGGAGACGAATTGACCTGTGCATGCTTTCGGGGGTCAGGATCCTCTCAAAACTATCATATCCTCCCACCCATAATTTCAGCTTTTAACATGGAACCTTATGGAGTGGGCACCAGCACCATCGCCAGACCGATTTGGGTCCCTCAATTGCCTCCATGCATTGACCCCCCCCCCCAACCCGCCAATAATTTTGGTAAAGTTGCACATACATGAATGACAACCAGAACAACGCATTCGAGAAATGCACAGCGCAACATTTCCGATACTTCCGTTGCCTGACAACGCGGAACTTCTCACGACCTGTAACGATCGAAAACCATTTCTTCTTTCCTTCTCGAAGCTTTGTTCATAAATAATTGCTCCCAATGTCGTATCAAAATGATTGCATCATATTAGATCACGAGGGAAGGAATTAAGTGTATGCAACTCATACTGACCATGTTGACCACTACCCTGTTTTGTATGCACGTGTCTGAGGTTGGTGGTGGAAGCTTCAGTATGCTTTCAATTATGAGCGATATTATATTGCCAGTGCAAGGTGCCATAAAGAATACTGCTTGAGCGGAGCTTGCTCCAGCGCTGCAGGGCTGCTCCAGGGCTGCTCCAGCGCTGCAGGGCTGTTTCAGGGCTGCTCCAGAGCTGCTTCAGGGCTGCTTCAGGGCTGCTCCGGGGCTGCAAGGGTTGCTCCAGGGCTGCTCCAGAGCTGCTTCAGGGCTGCTCCAGGGCTGTTTCAGGGCTGCTCCAGAGCTGCTTCAGGGCTGCTTCAGGGCTGCTCCAGGGCTGCTCCAGGGCTGCTCCAGGGCTGCTCCGGGGCTGCAAGGGTTGCTCCAGGGCTGCTCCAGGGCTGCTCCAGGGTTGCTCTAGGGCTGCTCCAGGGCTGCTTCAGGGCTGCTCCAGGGCTGCTCCGGGACTGCAAGGGTTGCTCCAGGGCTGTTCCAGGGCTGCTTCAGGGCTGCTCCAGGGCTGCTCCAGGGCTGCTCCAGGGTTGCTCCAGGGCTGCTCCAGGGCTGCTCCAGGGCTGCTCCAGGGCTGCTCCAGGGCTGCTCCAGGGCTGTTTCAGGGCTGCTTCAGGGCTACAGGCACAGCATCTGAGATCCTGGCGTGCAGGACACATGTGGACAACCGCAACTGGCCTCCCTTGGTAGCTCATGTAGACATTGCGGTATTTTGTCCAATTTCGGTGGAAGCATTTCAGAAACAAGCACAACGGATTTCGGCACCTTTCATTTAAATTTGAGACGCGAGCGCCATAGCCGGCTGGGGTACCCGATTTCGGAAACAGTGCGTACAATGTCGGCGTTGAAGAATATTCCTATCCAACGTCGTGCGCTCTGAAAACCATTCCGCTTCAGCCAAGATTGGCTGCGCTCTTGCCGAAATTGGGCTCTTCTAATGGATAGTGTGCGCGTATCTCATCGTCGAATTTATTATGCCGACCTGTCGCGAAATAGCACAGGTCTGCGGTGTGATATTTTCCGTGTCGCAGCTCGCAGCGCTCAGCTTACGCCATGTCACGTTTCAGAGCAACATTTCCCATACCGGTGTCAGTGAAACGGTAAGTGGGGTCGACTGACCGACCCACGGGCACCTAGGTGTGTCGTCACGACGCGACCTACAGCTGGACTGCTGACCGACCCACGGGTACCTAGGTGTGTCGTCACGACGCGACCTACAGCTGAACTGCTGACCGATCCACGGGTAGCTAGGTTATGTGGCGTGTCGTCACGACGCGACCTACAGCTGGACTGCTGACCGACCCACGGGCACCTAGGTTATGTGGCGTGTCGTCACGACGCGACCTACAGCTGGACTGCTGACCGACCTACGGGTAGCGAGGTTATGTGGCGTGTCGTCACGACGCGACCTACAGCTGGACTGCTGACCGATCCACGGGCACCTAGGTCATGTCGCGTGTCGTCACGACGCGACCTACAGCTGGACTGCTGACCGACCCACGGGCACCTAGGTTATGTGGCGTGTCGTCACGACGCGACCTACAGCTGGACTGCTGACCGATCCACGGGCACCTAGGTTATGTGGCGTGTCGTCACGACGTGACCTACAGCTGGACTGCTGACCGACCCACGGGTAGCTAGGTTATGTGGCGTGTCGTCACGACGCGACCTACAGCTGGACTGCTGACCGACCCACGGGTACCTAGGTTATGTGGCGTGTCGTCACGACGCGACCTACAGCTGGACTGCTGACCGATCCACGGGTACCTAGGTGTGTCGTCACGACGCGACCTACAGCTGGACTGCTGACCGATCCACGGGTACCTAGGTGTGTCGTCACGACGCGACCTACAGCTGGACTGCTGACCGATCCACGGGTACCTAGGTTATGTGGCGTGTCGTCACGACGCGACCTACAGCTGGACTGCTGACCGATCCACGGGCACCTAGGTTATGTGGCGTGTCGTCACGACGCGACCTACAGCTGGACTGCTGACCGACCCACGGGTAGCTAGGTTATGTGGCGTGTCGTCACGACGCGACCTACAGCTGGACTGCTGACCGACCCACGGGTAGCTAGGTTATGTGGCGTGTCGTCACGACGCGACCTACAGCTGGACTGCTGACCGATCCACGGGTACCTAGGTTATGTGGCGTGTCGTCACGACGCGACCTACAGCTGGACTGCTGACCGATCCACGGGCACCTAGGTTATGTGGCGTGTCGTCACGACGCGACCTACAGCTGGACTGCTGACCGATCCACGGGCACCTAGGTTATGTGGCGTGTCGTCACGACGCGACCTACAGCTGGACTGCTGACCGACCCACGGGTACCTAGGTGTGTCGTCACGACGCGACCTACAGCTGGACTGCTGACCGACCCACGGGTAGCTAGGCCATGTCGTCACGACGCGACCTACAGCTGGACTGCTGACCGACCCACGGGTACCTAGGTTATGTCGTCACGACGCGATCTACAGCTAGACTGCTGACCGACCCACGGGTACCTAGGTTATGTGACGTGTCGTCACGACGCGACCTACAGCTGGACTGCTGACCGATCCACGGGCACCAAGGTTATGTGGCGTGTCGTCACGACGCGACCTACAGCTGGACTGCTGACCGATCCACGGGTACCTAGGTTATGTGACGTGTCGTCACGACGCGACCTACAGCTGGACTGCTGACCGACCCACGGGTAGCTAGGTTATGTGGCGTGTCGTCACGACGCGACCTACAGCTGGACTGCTGACCGATCCACGGGCACCTAGGTGTGTCGTCACGACGCGACCTACAGCTGGACTGCTGACCGATCCACGGGTACCTAGGTTATGTGGCGTGTCGTCACGACGCGACCTACAGCTGGACTGCTGACCGATCCACGGGCACCTAGGTTATGTGGCGTGTCGTCACGACGCGACCTACAGCTGGACTGCTGACCGACCTACGGGTACCTAGGTTATGTCGTCACGACGCGACCTACAGTTGGACTGCTGACCGATCCACGGGTACCTAGGTTATGTGGCGTGTCGTCACGACGCGACCTACAGCTGGACTGCTGACCGACCCACGGGTAGCTTGGTTATGTGGCGTGTCGTCACGACGCGACCTACAGCTGGACTGCTGACCGATCCACGGGCACCTAGGTGTGTCGTCACGACGCGACCTACAGCTGGACTGCTGACCGATCCACGGGTACCTAGGTTATGTCGCGTGTCGTCACGACGCGACCTACAGCTGGACTACTGACCGACCCACGGGTACCTAGGTTATGTGGCGTGTCGTCACGACGCGACCTACTGCTGACCGATCCACGGGTACCTAGGTTATGTGGCGTGTCGTCACGACGCGACCTACAGCTGGACTGCTGACCGATCCACGGATAGCTAGGTTATGTGGCGTGTCGTCACGACGCGACCTACAGCTGGACTGCTGACCGACCCACGGGTAGCTAGGTTATGTGGCGTGTCGTCACGACGCGACCTACAGCTGGACTACTGACCGACCCACGGGTACCTAGGTTATGTGGCGTGTCGTCACGACGCGACCTACTGCTGACCGATCCACGGGTACCTAGGTTATGTGGCGTGTCGTCACGACGCGACCTACAGCTGGACTGCTGACCGATCCACGGATAGCTAGGTTATGTGGCGTGTCGTCACGACGCGACCTACAGCTGGACTGCTGACCGACCCACGGGCACCTAGGTGTGTCGTCACGACGCGACCTACAGCTGGACTGCTGACCGATCCACGGGTACCTAGGTTATGTGACGTGTCGTCACGACGCGACCTACAGCTGGACTGCTGACCGATCCACGGGTACCTAGGTTATGTGGCGTGTCGTCACGACGCGACCTACAGCTGGACTGCTGACCGATCCACGGGCACCTAGGTGTGTCGTCACGACGCGACCTACAGCTGGACTGCTGACCGATCCACGGGCACCTAGGTTATGTGGCGTGTCGTCACGACGCGACCTACAGCTGGACTGCTGGCCCATTGTCGATGGTGCCGGATGGTCAGCCCGACGCCGCTAAGTACATATTTTTTTTGGGTGGGTGGGGGGGACAAACAAAAATACAGGTGCTGCAGCTGACATACACGCATTGTGATGAAAGCTGCTGACATCAAATTTAAGTAATGGAAACCTACTTGACCATCGGAAAAAAGCATGGATGGACTTTTCTGTGATATCCTTTTTACTGGTCGTCCGCAGATCTTAAGCAATAGTCTATCCCATGTCGTTCCATGCACATTAATATGGCATTTCATTTTTAGGCTTCCCTTGGTGAGCTGCCCATAAATCAGGACAGCTAACATAGAGGTACCTCAGGAGGAAAGCAAAAGATGTCATCGAATATTAACACACAGCGAGTACAATTTACATCCTTTTTGCGAATAGGCCAACAATCAGTTAGAAATGCCACCCTGAGAAACTGTGGACAGATAGCAAGATAGTAAGCCCGTGGCACTCCCAAGGTCACAAAGTGAAAGTGTTAGGAGGAGCATGGATTTGATGAAGGCAGACTCATGCAGAGAGGAACTCATGCAGGATGTACATAACAGATGTATACAATCCTATTAACATCCTCCGTCGCAAACGAATACGACAAAAAAGTACGGACTAATACACCAGGATATCTTTGTATGTCGGCGCAACTCGCGACCACTGCACCACGTAGCAAGACATATTATGACGTATTAGCAAGACATATTATGACGTATCAGCAAGACATATTATGACGTATTAGCAAGACATATTATGACGTATCAGCAAGACATATTATGACGTATCAGCAAGACATATTATGACGTATCAGCAAGACATATTATGACGTATTAGCAAGACATATTATGACGTATTAGCAAGACATATTATGAAGTTTGCTATGCCAATACATGTTGTGTCACCGTGCAAAGCTGTTCTGTGCTTGGTGAAACATATTTTAGTTAAATCACGTAACACGTAGGTCCTTGCTTTTGCACGGTGAATGAAGCAGATCTCTGCCCCAATTCCGAGTGAATTAGTTACGAGTTGAACAGCTGCAACAAAAAGTTATTAAGATTCAGAAGCGTGACAGTCGGCCCGGGAGTGGCTGGCTTGTTCAGACAAACTTTTATCATATGCACACGGAAGTGAGCCGTATGAGCACTAAGTGATGTGCTGACATGCCCTCGACGGTCCACGGCAGTGAACTCGCTCGGGCTTTGTCCCTGCTCGCAACAGTATTTTTTGTTCTTCGGATCACAGTGACCGGGCAGCGTTTTCACATGTCGTGTTAAGTTCATCCCGAAGGTTGGCAATGTTAGATATTTACTGTGACTTTGTGCATGATTATTTTTGTAAACATCGTATGTACCTTAAGTTCTGGCAATGAAGCTTAAATGCGGAATTTAGAAAAATGTCTACCGAACTTGAGAACGGTGAAGCAACTTCAACAACATGAGCTAACAATACGGGTGTAATGGTATACAAATGGTAATACAAATATTATAAATACAATATACAAATAAAATACAAATGGTATTTCCTTGATAAAATAGTGCATATTGTACACCATTGTACAATTGTTTCCGACGAACAAAATTTGACCACATCACGGATCTGTTAGAGCGCCTTGGCTGGATGAGCGCGGAGGACTTGGACTCATACCACACGCTGTAGCGGCTTCATAGTGTGCGCCGTCTGCAGGGGCCAGCTTTGTTAGCCAGTGCCATTACTACAGTAGCCGAGCACCGTGATCGCCACACCGTTCAGCACCGGGACCTGTACGTCCCCAGATCGTGGACGAAGATGGGCAGGCGTCGCTTTTGCTCTCTGGGCTCTGCCCTCTGTGATGAGCTGCCGCACGGGCTGAAGCGACTGCCAGTTCCCCTGTTCAGTCGCCTCCTTAGGCGGCATTTGTCGTGGGACTGGACTGGCTGTGAACGATATGCGATCTGATCGTACCTGGTGAATCTTTTCACCGCTGTTATGTATAATTGTCATATATTTGTATGTGTGCCTGTGACTGCCCTTATTTACTGATGATCTTTGTTTTAAAACTCGACAGTAGGCTGCAATAGCCACGAGTCTATTCTGGATGGCCTAAATATACGCCTTCGTTTGTGTAGCACATAAGTACAAACGCACAACATGCATACACACACACATACACATACACACACACACACATGCACAAATGGTGAGAGAGAGAGTGATATAGATATATATAGAGAGAAAGAGAGAGAGAGAGAGAGAGAGAGAGAGAGAGAGAGAGAGAGAGAGAGAGAGAGAGAGAGAGAGGGGAGAGCAGAGTAGAGCAGAGTAGAGGAAATACACGCTCTTGGGGAAGGCGGACTGAAAACGATGTGCAACATCGGAAAACACATCTCTGAGCACCAGAATTCAGCACGAGGGCATTAATTTTCCACGGTTGAAGCGACTTAGCTCGGTGGCATCGAGCTGCGAAGCGCGGCCACAAGGCTGCGGTCGCCCAAGCTCGGCACGATGCCCACGGAAGGCAGGCGAAGAAGGCGAAGTGAAAACGCCTGTTTGTTCGGTCATTGAGCATCAGTGCATGTGTGTGCATCAAACGACAGTACCTGTTGAAATGGCGGCAGGCACTAATCACCGAGCAGATGACAAAATCCTCATTCCAATTATTCGTTTTTTTCTACCCACGGTATTATATCTTATTACCCACGAACTGCAAGTCCTAGCATTTCTTGAAGTATTTATGCAGCGTAATTTGTTTGCTTTATGTCTGCAGACTTCATCAGCAATGCATACAAACACTGCAAACACATTGATGTGGATTTACGAAGCCCGCATGTTCATGCCTTCCTCCGACAGAAAATACGATTCAACTAGTCGCCGCCGCGGGAGCTGCCGTGCGTCGTCCGTTTCCCCGGACCAAACACGGATACATACCTCGTCCACGGCAGCGCAACAATCGCGCCGGCACCAATCGTCCTGCAATGGGGAAAGTCAGTCGTCAAACGTTGAGGGGCATCGACTGTCCCTGTCTATCTGCCTATGAAATTGCGGGAGGCGACGAAGCGGAATCAGAGATGGTCATCGCTCTACTCAACACGAAAACATATACCAAATACATATTCCCTGCCTTACCACCCAGGCCCAGTCTTCAGCAATCAGACTACCTAATGAACTCATGAGGCGAGTGCATTAGGCAAGTCAGTATACGATTAATCCCGCATGGATTTATGTCGCATCCCGGATAATACGATGCATAATTTCCGGCACCGTCATAGTGAACAAGCTTATTTCCGGACTGGTGAAAATGCAGCAAAAACATGGCGCACCAACTTACTCATTGAGAACAATTTTGACTCTGAAACAGAGCGTCGCGTATCTTGATCTGCTTTTCCAATGTTATGCAGCCTGGTTTCAGCTCGGTGCTGACAATGTGTTTGCTCCCTAACACTGTGTAAACACAGTCTCTACAACCGCCGCTGATCAAGTGGGAGTCAACAAGTGCGATGGGGGACTTGAAGACTTTCAAGAGATCACCCCAATAGACGCCTTTGGGCCGTGCCGGAGTTATACTTGTGTTCGAGAAGTGTTCCAACAGCGCGAATGAAGAGCCCGGAAAGCGCTGCGCAGACGCGAGTCATTAACGCGCATTATGATAACCATTCGCCGGATCATTGAAGTGTTCAAACACGTTGACGAACGGAAACGGCCGCCATCGTGCGATTAGTTGTGGACGGGAGCGACGTGCGATACAGAACTCTGGCTTAGATGCTCCTATAGGATGGCTACTTGGACTCTGACTACAGGATGCTCCCATTGGGTCTGAAAACTACCGTTCATTTTCTCCGTCTCGCATATCTCCGCTCTCGTATCATCTCCGCTCCTCCTACGCAGGCATGTTATTTATTCTCACTAACATCCCACCATTTATTTTTTTACTCGTCGAAGCTTTTGGCCCGCAATTTCGACCTGCTACGTCGATCTCCCCGCCATCAGCGAATCGCGCATGCACGAAGCTTGCAATCATGTATTATGCCGGCTGCAAGGCACAACGCCCTGATCTAGGGTTGAATTGTTTGTAGTAATAACCAAGCGTGAGCAGTTACTAATCCCCTCCCCTTTTGGTATCGATGAGCGTATTCTTACAGTTTCCAACGATTGCATTGGCTCGGTAAACCGTGGGCGGTTGCGAGAGGTACTTGCCACATGAAGACGAAAAGATAATTGTAACCCTGTCAAAGTTCACAATCGCGGCCAGCCTCGCCTATGTAAAGGGTGTGTGTGTGTGTGGGTTTGGCCAGCCTGCCACCGTGTGGCGATGTCGGCTGTTTCCGGGGTAGAGTGTAGATGAATGTGGTGGTGGGTTATGGTTCATGGAACGACGTAGTCGGTGGTAGAAGGAATAGGGTAGGTAAGGTTGATTTGTTGTAAGGTGCCGAAGTTAGGTAGTTTGAAGATAACAGAGTAGAGCTGGGTAGAGGTGTGATGGGCTGTCTTGAAGTTGAGGCTGTAGGTTGTTCAGATGTTGAAGAAGGCGCAGTAGTGAAGAATGTTGAGAAGAGAAGCCAGTCCGGACGGTGCTGCTTGGGGTATGGGGTGCAGAGGGGTGGTTCGGGTTGGGTCATCGCCGTTTGGAGTGAACATTTCAAAAAACATATTGAAACTTAGGGGATCATGGATTTTTCCCATATATGTATGCGAACACATATATCTTCTTTTTTCTTTTTTTGTTTGTTTGTTTGTTTGTTTGTTTGTTTTCCATGTCTCTTTTTGTTCCTTTTTCCCCTTCATAGTTGTTCCAATGTGCGTGTTGATGAAAGGAAGTGGAAGATCTGTTCGTGTAATGTTGGGTGTTTATCGTTGAGAAGCGTGGTGAGGTTTAGTGGGAGGTTGTTTGTGGTGCAGTAGTTTGTGATGTGTTGCCTTTGGTTGTTGTACTTGGTGCAGTATATGAGAATGCGTTTGAGTGTAAGTGTTCGGCGACATGTTGTGCATTGAGGTCGTGGTTGGTTTAGAATGATGTAGGAGTGTGTGAGTGCTGTGTGTCCGATGCGAAGTCTTGTCAGTATCCTTTCTTTGAGTCTGGTGTTCTGATTGATGGTGTGCCAATGTTCGTGTTTTGGATGTATATCGTGGAGTTGTGTTCTTGCCATGGGGCCTTGGCTTCACCATTTGGCTGTCGGTATCAGCCAATTCGACATCTCATCTAACACGGGTGTCTCAGCTAACTAGCTCCGAGGTCTTGCGTCATTGCTCTGATCTCCATGACCGACCTACCTCACGTTTCCAATTGATGCCCCGCCTAAGCTTACTCGCTGGGATGTGCAACCAGCCTTACGTATCTAACGGGTGAGCAAGGGTTTCTACCGCGCTGGACACGTCCCCTGGTCGTCCCCCTACCCTGACCGGTCCTTACCTTTTTAGTCTCAGGACTTACGGCATGCCAGCTTCTTCCTCAAATCCTCCGAAAAAAAAACTGTTCAGCCCGTGGCTGAATGCAGAAGGACAAATTACGAGGCAGTGGTTTCCGTCTGTCCTATCGTCCGATGCCAGACTCCCGACGAATCGCAATGCCAACTTTCCATAGCCGCCATGCATGCTCACCGGGCTCGAAGCCCGTCTACGAACCTGGCCCACGAAGGCCAGCGAAGGCCAGCGAAGGCCAGCTTGATTTTACGGTCAAATAACAGCTTAATTGGACCTAATGCGAATGTAGATTTAGTTTTAGTAGGAGCCCGTATCTGACAACCTGGACGAGCTACAAGACCAACTGCGTGCCGCCGTCAGTCTCGACAAGCCAACCTGCCTGGGCGATATGAATATCAACCTTCTTCGTTCCGACTGCCCCGGTGTTCGTCGCTACGGACAGGTGCTGAAGGATCTCGGCCTCTCTCAGCTTGTCCGGAAGTCGACCCATCTGAGGCCGACGGCATCACTGCTGAACCACATTATCACCAATGTCCCGGATCTTGAGTCGGCCATTCAGCTGCCGTCCGTACCGATTGCTGACCATCAAACAATCATTGTGCGCGTGCCCTTCCTCGGGTCACGGTGTCGCCGGGCGTCCTTCACCTGTCGCCCCTGGCGCAAGATTAACTGGGACGCCTTGTGCCTTCATTTCTTACAGGCGGACTGGAGCAATATGTACCGGACAGCGGGGGTGGACGCGAAACTAAAGGAGTTCATGCACTTGTGGCAGGTGGCCGTGAACGTGCATTGTCCGCTCAAGACCGTCCACCCTCGCCGGGCCTGGTGCCCGTGGGTAGGTGACAGTCCGGGCCTGCTGCAGCTCATGTGTGACCGCGACCAGGCTTTCCAGTCTTGGCGGAGCTATCGCACCGAATATGACTTGGTAGTTTATCGGAGGCTGCGAAACCGTGTGAAATCTGTGTTCGCAAAAGCCAGGCGTGAGTTTGTGTGAGCGCAAATGCTGACAGGCCGTGCCAATTTCTGGCGCTACATCCGGGACTTTGCGCTCCGATCGGCCGGGGGAGGGAAGGGGGCCGCGAAGGGCCTAGCAGCGACGGTGGCAGACGAATTTAATCGTCACTTTGCTTCCGTGGGCCCACGCATTGCCGCTGATCTCGCGGCTGGCAACCGCAGCGTTTCCCTTCATCCCTCCGCGACCACCTTGTGTGACTACCACCGGCCTCTGGCTACACCCGGTGACCCTGCCCGAAATATTTAGAGCCATACGTGACATGGTTTCGTCGAGAGCTGTTGGCGTCGATGACGTACTACCGCACGCTCTCCGCAAATGTTTTCCGGTTCTCGGACCTCACCTACCTGACCTTATTAACACTTCTGGCGTCTTCTGCGTGTTCCCTGCCTCGTGGAAAACTGCCTCTGTGGGGCCACTTCACAATTCTGGGCCTTGCGATGTCGCTAGTAACTTTCGTCCAATCTTTATTTTGTTAATCTTATCCATGTTATGTGAAAAGGTAGTCTGTACCCAGCTCTCCTATTATCTAGTCACTAATCACATTCCTTCCTCCTCCCAGTATGCCTACAGGACATTCCACGGAGGACGCCTTGGTCGACGCTGTCGAGTGGATCACACGTCGTGTCGACATTGGTCACATCGCTTCGGTCATCTCCATCGACCTGAGCAAAGCATTCGACAGCGTCGACCATGGTATCCTCCTGCGTAAGCTGCAGTGGTACGGCGTCGACCCGAGGTGGTTTCATAGCTACCTTACTGACCGGCGGCAGGTGGTGAGGGGAGGCTCGTTATCCCTTTTGCTATTCCATGGTGTCCCTGAGGGATCCCTGGTCGGTCTTTTACTCTTCAGCATCTTCACGAATAACCTGCCAGCGTACCTTCCATACGGACGTCTAGTATCATATGCCGACGACACCCAGCTACTAGACTCTGCACATCCTGATGACTTACCCGTTCTTAAATCCCGGCAGGAGAACACCATCCTTGCTATTCAGTCCTTCTTCACATCCAACTCCTTGAAGATGAACCCCACTAAAACTACCCTACTTCTCGTGGGCACGGCCCAATCCTTAAAAAAAATCACATCCTACCAACTCAGCATTGGCAGTCACGTCCTAGTCCCCTCGCCATTCGTGAAGATGCTCGGAGTCATCATTGACCGCACCCTATCCTGGGAGAAGCACATATCCCACATTGTCAAAAGTGCAACTCCATCTTGTTCTGTCTCCACAATATCCGTCAACATCTTACACCCGAAGCACGCAAACTCCTAATTCAGTCTCACGTCTTTCCACACATATTATACTGCCCCACCGTCTGGGGCGGGGCTGCCCAATGTCACCTCGGAAGAGTACCGAAGGCGATCAATTTCGGGGCTAGGATCGTCGCAGGGGCTCGGCGTCGTGATCATATCTCGCCGACAGTGGCAACGCTGGGCTGGCGCAGTGTCCGTGATATCGTCACCCACCACGACAACATCGTTGTGTTTGGAGCCCTAAATGATCCGCGAGTCCCTGAGGCGATCCGTTCTCTGTTCAGCCGGCGGTCGGATGTCTCCCGGCGCTCCACCCGTGCGACGGTGGCTGGGGCGCTGGAGCCACCGCCTTTCCGCCTCAGCATGTCACGTAGAGCCTTCTTCCGGGCAGCCTCGGCCTGGAACCTACTGCCGCCGGTCACTTCCAATTCTCGGACACGGGGCGAGTTCGTCGCGATGCTTAACAACGACGTCCTTTAAATTGAGTTTACGTGTTCGGTTTTCTCTGTATGCTGTCGTTTACTGCTTCCATTTTTGCTCATGTTTGTGAATTGTATCTGACTGTAATCTGACTCAAACCAAATATTAATCCATTTTATGGAATCGGTTTGCTGAATTCGCAAGTACAAAATGCAAAATTACATTACTCACCTTTGCATTTGCAAATAGCACCAGCGCTAACTGGATGGAAGTCGGTCGATATCCTGCAGAGTGGAGACGGCTGCGGCCTCTCACTGCACTGACACGGTTGGGTAACGTTCAGTCCACAGAAGGTCGGCCAGCGGAACGTCTGCCTCGCATAATACTATCTCATTGTGGCGCGATTAAAGCTCCGGTCCAGCTGCCAGCTCACGACGGCCGAGTCGGTAAGCGCCGGACTTGCTCACACCTGTTCGGCCACCACGGGCTACCACGGGCTACCACGCCAGTTGTGTGTGTATCGTAACCACTCGGGGCGGCGGTCACACTGCAGAGCCGGGCTACCACGCCAGTTGTGTGTGTATCGTAACCACACGGGGCGGGATCAGTGCCCTGTTGTCCGTCTGTGTCCGTGCGACCCGGCTTCGGACCCGCAGCGTAGCCAGACTACGGGGGATTACTTCACATTCGCCACAAACGGTTCTTGTCCGTCTGCCTCCCACTGAGCCAGTCAGTCGGTCTGGCGCCCTGGTTGTGTCCCTGCCTGCGAGTGTGCCACATGCCAGCGAGTGTGTCACATGCCTGCGAGTGTGCCACATGCCTACAAGTGTGCCACATTCCTGCGGGTGTGCCACATGCCTGCGGGTGTGCCACATGCCTACGGATGTGCCACATGCCTGCGGGTGTGCCACATGCCTGCGGGTGTGCCGCATGCCTACGGATGTGACACATGCCTGGGGTGTGCCACATGCCTGCGGGTGTGCCACATGCCTGCGGGTGTGCCACATGCCTACGGATGTGCCACATGCCTGCGGGTGTGCCACATGCCTGCGGGTGTGCCACATGCCTACGGATGTGCCACATGCCTGCGGGTGTGCCACATGCCTGCGGGTGTGCCACATGCCTGCGGGTGTGCCACATGCCTGCGGGTGTGCCACATGCCTGCGGGTGTGCCACATGCCTACGGGTGTGCCACATGCCTGCGGGTGTGCCACATGCCTACGGATGTGCCACATGCCTACGGGTGTGCCACATGCCTACGGATGTGCCACATGCCTGTGGATGTGCCACATGCCTACGGGTGTGCCACATGCCTGCGGGTGTGCCACATGCCTACGGGTGTGCCACATGCCTACGGGTGTGCCACATGCCTACGGGTGTGCCACATGCCTACGGGTGTGCCACATGCCTACGGGTGTGCCACATGCCTACGGGTGTGCCACATGCCTACGGGTGTGCCACATGCCTACGGGTGTGCCACATGCCTACGGGTGTGCCACATGCCTACGGGTGTGCCACATGCCTACGGGTGTGCCACATGCCTATGGGTGTGCCACATGCCTGCGGGTGTGCCACATGCCTGCGGGTGTGCCACATGCCTACGGGTGTGCCACATGCCTACGGGTGTGCCACATGCCGTCCGCTCTGGAATGGCGCCGGCCGCTAGCTAGTGGTGCTGGTCGGGGAGGGAGTGCTCTGAGGAGACACGAGTGCTCGCTGACGGGACGGACCACGGGCAACCTTCATCTCTCTGGCTCACGGGACGGACCACGGGCAACCTTCATCTCTCTGGCTCACGGGACGGACCACGGGCAACCTTCATCTCTCTGGCTCACGGGACGGACCACGGGCAACCTTCATCTCTCTGGCTCACGGGACGGACCACGGGCAACCTTCATCTCTCTGGCTCACGGGACGGACCACGGGCAACCTTCATCTCTCTGGCTCACGGGACGGACCACGGGCAACCTTCATCTCTCTGGCTCACGGGACGGACCACGGGCAACCTTCATCTCTCTGGCTCACGGGACGGACCACGGGCAACCTTCATCTCTCTGGCTCACGGGACGGACCACGGGCAACCTTCATCTCTCTGGCTCACGCCAAAACTGAGGCGTATCACTATCGCGGGCGTTGCCATTTCTCCCTCCCCTCCCCGGTTTTCTGTAAACTAAATGGATCCCATGTAATTTCAGGGTAATCAGTGGTGTTCTAAGCTATCGTCTCTCAGCAAGATTTGTATCCTCGTGGAAGCACCTCGTTAGCACCACTAACCAAGCATCCTCGCTGGTTAGTGGTGTTCATGATACGTACGCGGTTCTACGTGCTGAAACCAAATGGGATGTGGGCCTAAATTGAAGTGATAAACTTCATAAGTAAAGGTAGAAGTCATGAAGCCATGACTGCAATATACTTTCGTTTGGTCGCAGCGAACTCTCCGTAGTGTCAAGGGTTCTGATGAACTACCTTAGCTGCAAACCTATGCTTGGATTAGATGCACCGAGTTTCAGAGTGGCTATCTGAATGGGTGTGACCTCCCCCCCCCCCCTCCTTCCACGCACCCAAACGGTGTAAGGGTTGCGCCTTCAGTTGTAATTAACCTCAGGAGTATGGGCGCAATTATGTCTTATTATGGGCGCAATATAATCGAAGCAGCTGATGCGCCCAAAAATCCCAACTACACATCATTAACTTCCGGGTGAAAAGTAGCATCCGATCTTTCCTGCAGAATGTTGGGCTGTTTCTAGATCACAATCCCAGTCTAGAAAAGTACCACCGTAAATCACACCCAGCTTAACAGCTCCTGCTCATAATAGCCTAGATGAGTTGCAATTTGACCGTGGTCGTTGACTGGGAATGGGCTGCCACTCATTTTCTTGCAGTTCTCAATTTGAAACAGCTTAGCGTGACTTTACTGCCGTCTTTTAAGCTTCGCCAACACATCGTTTCCGCCTGTTGGGACAATTTTTTAATCAAGTCTTAAGTGTGTCACCATAAAGTACTTTATGCTGCGTGGTCGAACATTCATCACATACGTATACGTATACGCATATGATACGTAGCACATGTCAGTTCCTCGATGTCCATCATCGTTCACTTGCAAATGGCTTAGCTTTAGTTTTTACCTTCACAAAACCACGTAGGAAAGGGCGTCGATCCCCGCCCCGCCCCGTCAAGTACGCAGTAGTCCACATCCTCTCTTTACACCCTGCTCATTACCGGATCTCTATCCCTAAACAGCGAGTGTCCTGTCGCCCATCCTACGATACAATTCGTCATAGCATGGGCGCTAAATGGCCATGTAGTTGACGCGCCTTTAAACTCAAATAATCAGTCAATGAATCGCCACCACAGCGCATCCGTAAGCACCATTTGATTCCGATCATTTGTGAAAACGTATCTACTGGCTTTGGAATCGGGATGTTGTGGGATTACGAGTTAAATCCTTAGGCACGAACGGCCACGTCGACATCCTGACAGGACCCCTGCGAGCGTTCCTTTCATACTAACTCGACATTTGTTTAATGTACCCCCCTCTCGGGATTGCAACAGCTATGCGGTAGGGTCAAATCGAGCACGGTGTCAATTAATCCAAGCGCCGAAATTTACCCGTTGTGAATCATGTTAGATCGCTTCCCAGCTACCTAATGAGTTCCACGCAATGGCCAGCTCCCAGGCCGGTCGACCTGAGTAGCCCCGCATGAGTAGCCGGACAACGAAGTCGGCCGATCACGGGGAAGTCGTACCCTGGGCTCCTCCCTGTAGTTTTGGCTCCTCGCCGCAGGGTTAGACGCTGGATTGGCTTCGCCCCTTCTCCCTAGTGTCCCACAGAGACGGAGGGACTTCGCTGCGTTGAAATGAGACACCCATTGCATCTCATCGACGTAATCGCTACGAACAGTCATACACACACACACACACACACACACACACACACACCTACACACCCATATACACACACACATATATATGTATGTATGTATGTATGTATGTATGTATGTATGTATGCATAACAGATGTGTGCATGCTCACCGGCAGACACGCATGCATGCCTATTTTATGTTCTACCAATCGTACTAGTCCGATGGGATGACTTGGCTGCTGAAGGTTCACGAACGTTCAGTCGGTATCGTGTGAACGTGTGACGTTAACGGCATCCGGCATATAATAGGCCCTTATGTAGCGAGAATCACAAGACGAACTATGCAGGATACATAGATATACATAAAATATCATCAGGATTTGAATTTAAGGGTTTGATATCATGAACAAAAATCATTATGTGGGCTCGCATTAGCACGCAAATTGTTTCTAAAAGGGAATATTTCATTCAGAGCTCCGATTTGATTTAAATCTTGATGAACAAATCCATCATCAATATCTGCAATATCTGCATTACCTGGATGAAGGGAGCATTATATATCTGTACATACCATTCCAACCACGAAATTCCGGTGGTCAAGCTCCTCTATGAGAACCATCACGCAGTGTTTCGGGAATTTTCGAAAGTGGATCTCGGGACCGTCTGCTGTGTGCTATTCCGGTCAGCAGCATGAGCCTGCACGTACCGGGAGCGGCACGTACCGGGAGCGGCACGTACCGGGAGCGGCACGTACCGGGAGCGGCACGTACCGGGAGCTGCATGTACCGGGAGCGGCAGTCGTTCAGTTAGTTGGTTGCACCCAGCCACTTGTGAACGGTCGTAAGTCTTGATCTGACATTATAGCCAAAGTTGAAAGTGCATTGCTGACACCGTGCCACCGATTCCGCGTAAATAGGACGAAGGTCGGCTCTCTCCGAGACCCAAGCAATTGTTTTCGGAACCGGAGCCCTGTTGTGTGACGTGCCGAACATTCGCCTGGTGGTGAGATGGCTAATCGGAGCGCGGCGTCGAGCGCCCACTGGCAACAGTTCCTGAAACTTTTCCATCAACTCCATGGTTTATTGTGCACCTTGACCACTGACCACACACGATCGAGTTGGTCTCGACATTTTTCGCTGAGTGCACAATGCCTCCTCCTGTTCCCGAGTTCAGTCGAATGGGTGTTCTCCTCCCCTCCCGGCCGGGTCGTTCCCCCTGAGTGAAGTCGCCGACGGCGCTGGCTGGGAAGGTGTCAGGTGGGCCTTGTCGGTCGTTCCAGCCGGCGAGGGGGGTCTGAGATGGAGAAACCAGGCCATGGCTGTTGCAGATGGCACTCGCATGGTCAGTGGCTTTGGTGTGCGGGCTATCTTGTTTGTGCAGGCTGCTGTTTGTCCGCCGACGCGTGTCGCCCTGCAGCCGTCCAGGCCACGGATTGAGTTGCCAACCCTTCCCCGTCGTGATTGAGTTGCCAACCCTTCCCCGTCGTGATTGAATTGCCAACCCTTCCCCTCCGTGATTGAGTTGCCAATCCTTCCCCGCCGTGATTGAGTTGCCAACCCTTCCCCTCCGTGATTGAGTTGCCAACCCTTCCCCGCCGTGATTGAGTTTCCAACCCTTCCCCGCCGTGATTGAGTTGCCAACCCTTCCCCGCCGTGATTCTCCCTCCTTCTCCGTGGCTCGATGTGTCCTCTCCTGCCCCGTATCTCCTTTTGAGTCCCTTGTCGACTTGTTTGCCTCCGGCGTCACAGTTTGCATCTATGTTTGTTTAAGTCTTCCCATTGGTCTACTTGCCGGCTGTTGGTTCATTTCGGCCGTCGTGTGAGATGCAGGTCGCCACTGCAGCTACGGATTGGTGCTCTGGATGCCCCTAGGAGCAGAGGGGGGGGGGGAGGGGGACGGAGTTGTCTGGGCCGTTCCCACGGGTGTTTGGAGCCACCTGTAAGTCCTTTGAATGTGAGCCATCTGTAGGCGCCAGATAGCGCCAACCAGGTGCCATTAAATGGAGGAAACTAGCACCTATCGTTCCTTGCTGTCTGGATGTTGTGTTTGCTCCGGATTAGGTTCGAGCGAGACCGTGGTTGCTGGTTTGAAGCTAAGCCGTTTTCGACAGTCTTCCAAGCTGGGTATCAGGCTTTCGTATGTCGGATCGCCCTGCCGAGCTAACGACGCCGGTTGCACTTGGCCGTAGCTTCGCACCATATCGCCCTCTGTTTTCGGTATCTTTGTTTGGATCGGCTGACCTCTGCGACGCGTGGATGACCGAACCAGGTGTCGGTGGCGTCAGTAGCGGAGCGGGACCGGGTGTCGGTGGCGTCGGTAGCGGAGCGGATCGGGTCGGGTGTCGGCGGCGTCGGTAGCGGAGCGGGATCGGGTGTCGGTGGCGTCGGTAGCGGAGCGGGATCGGGTGTCGGTGGCGTCGGTAGCGGAGCGGATCGGGTCGGGTGTCGGCGGCGTCGGTAGCGGAGCGGATCGGGTGTCGGTGGCGTCAGTAGCGGAGCGGATCGGGTGTCGGCGGCATCGGTAGCGGAGCGGAGCGGGTCGGGTGTCGGCGGCGTCGGTAGTGGAGCAGGTGATATCAGGGCGGCGGGCAGAACCGACGGAAAGGATGTCATACCGGGCTGGAGATTACGCTGACCCAGCGAAAGGATGTTAGCCTGGTTACATTTGGGATCAAGAGACGAGGACTCAGAATTTGGTGTGAAAATAAAACTGAAATGGCATACATGTTTCAAACGAAATTGTATATATATATATATATATATATATATATATATATATATATATATATGTGTATGTGTGTGTGTGTGTGTGTGTGTGTGTGTGTGTGTGTATCTGTGTATGTGTCTGTGTCTGTGTCTGTGTCTGTGTCTGTGTCTGTGTCTGTGTCTGCGTCTGCGTCTGCGTCTGCGTCTGCGCGCGCACGTGTGTGTGTGTGTGTGTGTGTGTGTGTGTGTGTGTGTGTGTGTGTGTGTACCTTGGCATGCATTACACGCCTATTTCATTGTCAAATGGTGCATGCATGAGGCCATACAAGTATATTGAAAAACAGGTACATGTCTCAGGCCCGGAGTACATCGACGTGCCCAGCAAACACTACACCTAGATATGCACTGTCAACCATCGACGTGCCCAGCAAACACTACACCTAGATATGCACTGTCAACCATCGACGTGCCCAGCAAACACTACACCAAGATATGCACTGTCAACCATCGACGTGCCCAGCAAACACTACACCTAGATATGCACTGTCAACCATCGACGTGCCCAGCAAACACTACACCTAGATATGCACTGTCAAACATCGACGTGCCCAGCAAACACTACACCTAGATATGCACTGTCAACCATCGACGTGCCCAGCAAACACTACACCTAGATATGCACTGTCAAACAAAAAGACATTGCGCATTACGAAAAGAACTCGATGGGTACAGTTTATCGGACCATATTTGCCACCTGTAAAAAAATGATACACTGAACTCCATTAAATATAACGGCATTCTTTCCCACATCAATGGTGAATTGAATCTGAAGACTGCACAGCAAAGTTGGACGCCTTTCTGTTGCTTGAAAATAATCAAAATGGTCACAATGAGGCATCCGTTTTTTAATATAAATTTACGTGACTAGTTATGGTACGCCTTGTACGTTCTCAACGGCCATCTGAGATCACTGACGTCAGCTGATCTGAAGTATGCTTTTTGGGAAGGATGGTGTCTGGTGACGAGGGGTGAACCCACCGTGACGGGCCGTTATTTGGAGGTGAGGGAGGGGCAGGCTGGGTTGATACAATAGGCTTACGACTTATCAAAAACAGGTTTTTCATGGGGTACGAAAATCCAACGGAATTTTTTACCGATAAGAACACGTTGCAGCGAGAGGAAAATAAACAAATATTGCAGTGCGTGCATCTTATCAAATGCATCGACAATCCATTTCACGAGTGATGGGAATTGATCAGTGAAACATCAGGATTGTTGATAAATTCCCAGAAGGGTACATTTTTGGTCATTCGCAAACGGTATTTCCTGCGTTGAATGGGGAATGGATATGTTGACCTGGAATCGATGGGAGACGACGACCCCGGCGACGTTCAACATCCAGCACAGTTTCTAGCTTCTGCCAAGAAAGCTGCTGTCACGATCCACCTTTGAGCCACGTTGGACGTATTGCATGCGATATTCTTGAAGCCTAAATACTACCAAATAACCTTAAGTATGGTCAAGATAAATGAACTGATGTTGCAGCTGTCGTTTACATCAGCTGGACGACGTAGATAACTTGAAGTTTAATAACATAGTACAGCGAGCAGTGTGAGTGTATGACTGAGGTGAGCGGTAGAGTCGACCCCTGCGAAATTGTTGGTACAATGTCGGCGTCTGGCTTTACCAGCTGATGGTCGGGAGCAGACTGCGAGAAGTGCGTTGCGTCCTTTACGGATTACGTACACCAGACGGATCTCGCCACTCACGCCTGAAAGACACGGGTAGTTTGCCACGCACGGCTTTCGGGCTGAACACGAGGGGGACTGGAAGTGTCGCATACCCCCCTCCCACTTCCCTTCCGCAAGGCCCAACTTCCAGAACTTCTGCAAAGCTCTCTGCAAGACATGCCAAGTTGATCTCGGACACGCAGTATACCAGACGTGAGAACACTGGGCGTGCTCCCGTGGCGACAATCGGCGACAGATAACGAAACCGCTGAAGTAAGAAAGGGAGTCAAGGCACAGTCACCGGCTCACCTCCCACCACCTACCAATGTACCTGGCCGAGGGAAGAGGGGCCGAGCTTGGCAGGTCGTCTGTTTATTTATATACTGTTTATTATTATTTATGCTGTACTGTTTATTCATGAATCATTGACTTAATGCATATTGGCAACAAGTGCAGCCAAAGCATAGCTCACATCCAAGTTTGAAAAAATAAAACACGATAATGACGATGTATCTTGCCGCCCCGGTAGCTCAGTTTGTTAGAGCGCTGGCCCCCACGGGTCTCACCTGTCCTGGCAAGACAGGGTTCGAGTCGCTTCACGCGCTCGCATTCAGCCTCCGGCTGGGAGGGTCAGGTGGCAATTGGTCCGATAAGGCCGGGGGTGACCTACCGGGGTGGCCGTGTCGGTGCATTGACGGCACGTTAAACTACAGGCCAAAATGTTGCCGTTGAATTGGAATTCATGAATCGGGTGGTTGGGCCAGGGTTCACGCAACAAGCTTTGCTTAGCAATATAATCCTGGTCCTAGAATCCGCTGGGTAAGCCACCAGCAATAATATGATATGATATCATGATTATGCCAAGAATATGATACCATGTCCGATATGGCTCACTCACAGGTCAGTTTTCTTTCTTTTCACAGGGTCAAAAGGGGTCGCCTGTATTGCCGTGGTCACATATTTTGGGTAGAGAGGGCCGGATGATCTCTAGGTCGACTATTTCCACGCAACGTTATGGAGGTGATGTTAAGCTTCCCAAAGCTTGGGTGGGATGCGTCTCCCCGCCCTCCTCCCACCTTCCACACTTTCACTAAACACATGTTGCCAGACTCCTCACGCTTGACGTCATGTACGTTGGTGGACACACGCATAGAGCACTGAAATTTCATGACAGCTATATCGGTATGTATATGGTCACAGTACGAGTCTGCACGTGCACGTGCCACGTGCACGTGCACGTGCGGTCGTACTCACGGCACGATGCGCTACGAGCAATGCATGAATCAAGGGCCGCATAAATGACGCAGCTGAACAGAAGGCCACCAAATCCACTGTGCTCTGCTTTGGAGTTAGGCACCTCGAAATACGTGTCTGTGGAACGCTTTTATTTACTGCCAAAAACGCATTTCGAGGTTTTGTCAAATCACGCAAGATGCGTGTTTTCATTTGTTATAAATCAGCCCTACGTTGTAATGCAATTGCACTGCCAATATTATTACCAATACCAAAACAGAACTGAACGTTTTCGGTACATATTTTGCCCAGCTTGCAGTGCTTCGTGTATGCGGCGTAAGCCGAGACGGTTTTCGAGCGAAAAGGATTATGACACAGCGTGGCACCTATACTGATTGAACAATTCGGCACAGTGAATGTGCGTTTGAAGTACGTGCACCATGTACGGCAGCTGAGATCGATGTGGAGAACTGAGATCGATGTGGAGAACTGAGATCGATGTGGGGAACTGAGATCGATGTGGGGAACTGAGATCGATGTGGGGAACTGAGATCGATGATTGCGGAAGATTGGGAAGATTGCGGCTAATTTTGGTTGAACTGAATTGCTTTGTAATCCACACACGCAAAAATGCCAGGGACTTCATACCATCGGTCTCCGCTGCCCAATATGAAGCACTCATCCGAACTTCGAACGAACTATGTCGAATTCCCGAAATAAGATCTGCTTAGCTCTGAAATTCCTGCACGCACACGAACATTGAAGGTAGCTATCAGAATTACGTGTCAGCCTTCGCATATCTGCAATGGGCAACCCGAATGGACGCAGTTCCGGTAGATCCAAAACATCCCCGTCACGGTATGGTGCCCGATCCTGTGCCTGCAGCATGGGAGAACCATGGCCTGCCTCTTGCTCTTGCCCCCCCTCCCCAAGCCCCGAATGGCTCCTTACGCTGGTAATATCACTACTACTGTTCGGATAACGCACAGACGCGCGCACCAGCGAGGAACAAATCCATCATGCTGCACTGCACGTGGGCTGCGCATTTCTCAAATCCCCCATCCCAGCAGAACTTTGATCGGACTGTTTGCCGCTGTGGCATAGGGCTGCGTGCCGGCTGCGGGTGACTCGGGATGTGCCACTGTACTGCCTATAGTTGCCCATCGTCGACATGTGTGGGCATTGTTTACTCAGTAGCCATCATGTTGCCAGCGCAACTGCTGAATGATCACGTGTCGGACCGGGCGTGGTGTTCAACTGACAGTGTCGTGACATTCAGATCTGTGCAATCTGATCAGATCTGACAGTGTCGTGACATTCAGATCTGTGTAATCTGATCAGATCTGACAGTGTCGTGACATTCAGATCTGTGTAATCTGATCAGATCTGACAGTGTCGTGACATTCAGATCTGTGCAATCTGATCAGATCTGACAGTGTCGTGACATTCAGATCTGTGCAATCTGATCAGATCTGACAGTGTCGTGACATTCAGATCTGTGTAATCTGCTTAGATCTGACAGTGTCGTGACATTCAGATCTGTGTAATCTGATCAGATCTGACAGTGTCGTGACATTCAGATCTGTGTAATCTGATCAGATCTGACAGTGTCGTGACATTCAGATCTGTGCAATCTGATCAGATCTGACAGTGTCGTGACATTCAGATCTGTGTAATCTGCTTAGATCTGACAGTGTCGTGACATTCAGATCTGTGTAATCTGATCAGATCTGACAGTGTCGTGACATTCAGATCTGTGTAATCTGATCAGATCTGACAGTGTCGGGACATTCAGATCTGTGTAATCTGCAAGTGAATACCGCGCCTCACTTGTAAATCCTTGCGCCACGCCAACATTAGTTATCGGGTGTTAAAATTGCAGTGGAAGCGGCAAAACAGAACAGCAAAGCAATCCGAGTAAGACACCATGAACTTAAACTTGGAATTGTTAATGTGAGCCCCTCACGAGTCTCACACCCATACATCGCTCCCCCAACGAAGACCCACTCCATGGCGTCGAAGCTTCACTGCAGCCTTAGCTACGCGAGCTGTCAAAAGGCATGCATAGAATGCCTGATGCGATTTGGCGCTATTCTATTCCCGAAGACAGTTGTTGGATCCTATATCTACTCAACCTTCGTAACCCGATCCTAGACTGCCGCTATTGGATGTACAGCGGTGACGTCATCCTATGTCATTCTCTGGGTGCATATGGGTGTATCGTATTATCAAATCATCTGATTGACCGCCCCCCCCCGTCCCGTGGTGAAGGCTGTCGGTGGTCGAGTACACAGGCACTAATACTAATGCCGGGGATTCGCGGATGCGCGTGAGCGTAGTGACCGGACATGGCCAGCCCGGTATCGTGATCGCTGTTTTCCTACGAGCCTTGGGTTATGTCGAGCAGGAATTGTTAATCGGTGTGCGTCGGCGAGTGGAACGAGGGCGCAATAGCTTAGAAGTAGGTCGAAGGCCAGTTTGGATCGGGATTGTGAGCGGAATCTGAAGGTGCGAGAGGAAGGTGGCACCTAGCAGTGAGTAAGTGCTGGCGAGATTAAGGGAGTGCCGAACGTGCGCAATATTTGC
>JAOTOM010003815.1:37500-102500 GCA_034440615.1 Ashinkailepas kermadecensis
AGGCGAGTTGGCAGGTTTCTGCACCTCTGCGTCACACCTTAAAGCGACAAAGTTATCTCCGTACTCGGTGATGGCAATCAGCTCATTCAAGTGATCCATTGCTTCTGTCTGAATCTGACGAAAAGTGGCAAATGCATTCAGATCCATGGTCTGACAATGCTGTCACGTGCTCTTCCACAGACGCGATTGTCGGATTGTCGTTCTGTCGACGGCTGTACTGTCCATCCTCGCATCAAAATAAAGAGTCCTGATTTATGGAGCCGATCAGAACGTTTGCCTTCCTCGCTCCGTCTAATGGCTTCACTCTCGTGCCAGATATGTTTTGAGCGATCAATGTGTTGGTTGTGTGCGGGATTTCGCGCCCTGCATCTGCTTGAAAATGAGTTAATTATAGTAGCTGTAGCCCGGCTACAGACGCCAAATGAGTTAATTATGGTCGCTGTAGCCCGGCTAGAGACGCCAAATGATTTAATTGCGGTAGCTGTAGCCCGGCTAGAGACGCCAAATCGATCGGCAGCCAGAGCGTATTTTCCAACTGGTTGTAGTTGCGACTGCGGGATGCTTCTTCCCTTTCCCACTGTCTACCTTGTGGGGATGACGATGCTGTGTCATAGTTATTTCATGTGAGTCCAGCATATGAATCGCTTCCAATATCAAACACGACGCTGCTTTCAGGAGAGTTGTGCGCAGAAGTACTTGTTGAGCCTCCTTTGATCAAGTTTCGCTCGGTGAGTCGTCTCCCGTTCATCTACCTTTCTGAAGAACATATTTGCGCGAACTTCTTGGGTATTGAAGAAATCCGACCTCTTGCTGAGACATCATTCCCGGGAAGCTGCATGCGCATGTCTTGCACCGATATTCAGCAATATTAATGAGCGGCATGAAAACGGCCTCTCCTTTCTGTGTGTGTTTTATGCCTAAGTTGTTGGACATTACCTTGCTCAATTTCTTGATTTTTTAATAGACTATTTTTACCTTCCTTCCACACTTCTCCGGCTTGTGGTTGGGTACCTTTGCTTTTCCACATTTCGGCTATTTCTGATTGCACGGGCTTTATGATATGCTTATGCTTTTAAGTCGGATTTTTCGGGACCTCCACTTGCTGGTCTTGCTGGTCAGGGAAAACGCCATGATTAATCAGACCCTTATTGGTTGGCAGATGATACTATGGCCACTATAGCTCTCCCCAGAAGGAAATGCTTCGATTTGTATCTTTCCTCCGTACTACGCGTCTCGCGATGCACCCAACCAGGGTTCGCTCGCGACGAACGGAAAATCGCTTAGTTCGTTCGGCGACGGTGCTGATCTCGGGACAAGATGACCTTGGCAGACTCCGGAGCTGGGCTTACGCACTTCGGCCACGGACGTTACGTTACAGCGAGATGGCTGACTGGCGATTTTTCCCCATTTATTTCACTGGAAATATCCTATGGTAACATTTATACTCACCTTCTCATAATACATCCATCAACGCATCTAGAAAATGCAGGAATGGTAACGCACCACTTCTTATCAAATTTAACCCTGCTCCTACTCCTAATAGCAATCATTTCCTCTATCTTCCTTTAACACAGAAGTCGTGTGTTCAAAATTGCAAATCTAAGATACAAACCGGAACATATGCTTGCCTACGATAACAACATGACTCACGAAAGAATTCCCATGCAAAACCAATAGAACCTCCTCTTTCAAACATATATTCATCAACTTCAGCTAAGGATATCAACCCTTGATCTACTTCGTTCCAAAATATTTTATTTTGTTCACAATTCCACAGCTTGTGTATTAATGAGTCCCTTTCCGCTGGCATCTTCCACATAGATCAAAATCTAAAACTTGTATGCGGCACAAAAGTACATTGGTGGCAAGTATATTAGTTATAATTTTATACTGCAACATTTGATGTTGAACCGAAAGTATATTCCGATAGATACTGCACATGCTTCATTCCAATCAATATTTGGCAAGCATAATCGACGTGCACGCTTACACTCACATCGGCACAGGATGAACATTGTTACATGTGCATGTGATATATTGTCGTGAATTGATGAGCAAAGATTGTAGATCCTGTGCGAAGAATGGTAACATATTTTATTATCGGGGATTCCTTAGCTATACATGAAGCCTGCAGTTAAGCCATGAGGCGGAACAAGGCTCTTAGGCTTCAATTAACTTGGGTCACCCCTGACCTCGACCTACATATACATCTCTGTCTTACTACATCGGCTGCTTTACGTGTGGGTCCCTTAGTTATCATGGTGACCGTTAGGGGCGCTAGTGTCAATGAGAGGAAAATGTTCAGATTGTTCAATCTCTCCGTGGCCGACGGTGGCGCAATGCCATTGCGGTGTTTTCCACTGCCAGAATATAAAAGTATTGCTTCGGCATCCGTGTTTGGGAGAATATATATCAGAATGACATACCGTGGTGTGTCGTTTGAGAGAATATACATCAGAATGACATACCGTGGTGTGCACGAGTGCATGCCATCAGAGCGCCTGCCAGGAAGTCAGCAGGGGAGAAGTCTGGCGAATTTTGTGTCGACCCGACGGCTGGATCGGCCTTTTTCCCCGCTCCAGTGGAGGTGTGAAGCTTCATGGGTGGTTCACGGGAGCAGCGACGGTCACACCCATGATTCACGTATTCACGGACAATCGGCGTCAGAGAGGTAGCACCACGTCGCGGCGTCTGTCGAGGTAGCACACGCTACGCTCCGCCGCTGCCGACCCCATCCGAGCGCCGCACACGTGTCCAGTCACGCACTGCCGACGAGCGTGGTGACAGGCGTGCGGCAGGCGGGTGGGTGGGGGGGGAGAAGTCGCGACAGCCGGGGTGACCGATGGTGGCGCCGCTGTGAAGATTAACACCGCCGCCGGGCCGCTCCGAACACGCTGATAAACCGGCCGCGAAACAAGACGGATGTGGCCGCAGATCTGGCCGGCCGTTGTTGATCGCGGTCGGCCACGGTCGCCGGCAGCGCCGACTCGGGCCGGGGCCGTGGCTGTTGGGAGTGGAGCCGGCACCGGCACACTGCACCGACTCGCTGCACTCTGGCGTATCGTGTGACGCTCGATTGGCGCTCCCTGACGAGTTTGCCGCCGGACCAGAGGAAAACTGTTACCATATTCGACGGAGTTAGTGCCCTCAGGGGATGTTTGCATTTATAATATGAACATTTGCTGTGCGATCGGCAGTCCACGCCAGTTGCTGTAACTACGCGTTAATTGCTGTAACAACGCGTTAAAACATAATCACTAAAGACGGGTACACACAAGCCCCTACATGCATTATGTGAAATGTGTTAATGCCAAGAACGACGCTTTATAACATCAATTTCGGTGTGGTCACCCCCCCCCCCCCGAATACATGGAGTAGTACTCCATGTATTGGCTGCGCGGAACTATAGGACCAACTCCTTGGAGTCTCATGTTACATCCAGAAGACACTGGGAAGGAGGACTTGACCATGACGGGAGAGATGGCCTCCTTAGACGTGTGCTAAAGAACACCGCAGGCTGGTGCCGTCACTCAGATTCAGCCTTGACAAGAATGGTCTGATTGGCTTCAATGCAATTGACTTAGCAATCCTGCAAAACTCATGACAGGTGATTCGCGACCTGAAAAGAGCAGAACCAGCGTGAATGTGAAATTGCACGGTATTGTATGCATATACACCTTGCTAATCCGAAGTTGTCTGCTGATCAACAATAAGCGGTATTACCACCGAAACAAAGTATTTGAATTATCTGGTATCCCAAGAAATAGCCTGGAGACATCCGGATTCGGAATCATCATTCCAGGATCACTAACCAAACAGCAGGTAAAGTGATATCACCACTTCATCACGCATACCATAATTGTTGATGAATTTTGACGATGTCACTACGTTTGAGTTGGATTATTGTATTTTATGTTTTTTAAGCTCCATTTGTTTAGTTTAAGTTAAAAACTGGTTTGTCGTTAAATGTCGTGTTAAAATAGTGCAGAGGTCTGCTAGAATTTGCACCTCGTTTTAACCCTTGCAGCGAGGAATCATTTTCTAACCCTCGCAGTGCTGAGACGAGTGCCAATTTCACGCCCAGCCCCCTCCCCGCCCCACACTAACTTTTGTCGGAAGCGAGATAGAGAGATGCAGTAGACGGAACGCTGTAGTTACATCTTTACACTTTTAGATTAACTCGAAATGTTTCAAACGTTTCGAGTTACTCTAAAAGTACAAAGATGTAGCTACAACGTTCCGTCTACTGCATCTCTCCATAACCAAAGTTTGGTTATCTCTTTTGGTTGACCTTCCTGTTCAGATCAAACAAGACAATGTCAGGGTGTAGGCAGTCCTCAACATTCGCCGTAGTTGTCTAGCCGTTACAGTAAAACAAATACGATTTCGTGCTCCAATATTGAGATGTGCAAACTGGAGATTTAGTCTGCCACAGGTGATAATTGCAAAGGTGAAGGTCACCGATCCCGTCAAGGTCAATCACTTAAAAATATGTAAATTATTGAAGATGACATATTTCGAATGAGATGGCACTCAGAAATAAAAGAATTGTAGGAAGCCTACAAACTAAAACTGCATGTTTCCCACACTCTTAAATGTAAAAAAACTAAATAATGATCTTAAAAGGAAAATCGGCTCCCCAAAAAAATTATCGCAAGTTTTGTAATTTAATTTGTGTACCCCGGCCATATCTGAAATGAACTCGACGTGCAGAATTGCCATGGTGAGTGCACTGGTGAGGAGCATTAAATATGCATCAACATTACGTGACGACCTCTGCTCGGTAAGCAGAAAATGTGGGAAAATATTCCTTTACACTTGGTATATATTCGTGTCAAGCCCTTCTTAAAATAACAAAAGAAAACAATTCAATTCATCGTGCGAATCCTCCCTGTCATCTTTTTTCATCTATGGCAAGTCAGGTCGTGATAAACATAACATTTTCCGATTCCGAAGACTCCTTAAATCATACTTAGTACAGGACGAACATTTCTCCACATGCGTTTACAATGTTAACAATGACGTTGCCTGCTATGAAAATATCATCCTCGAAGCTCAAAGGTACTATATCACTTTAGGCCTCCTTTTGCGTGTCAATCACATATATCTTCTTTAACCTGGCAGGCATGTGCACATGAGCATGACAAGCATCAAAAAAGCAATCCGGAAGCCACGGTTCCGTGAAACGTGCATACACACACACACCCCTCCGACATCCACACACAGGGGATACACACCCCTCCGACATCCACACACAGTGGATACACACCCCTCCGACATCCACACACAGTGGATACACACCCCTCCGACATCCACACACAGTGGATATAAACATATCAAGTATTCCTATCATAATGTAAGCCAACCTGTATTGCTCGAATTTATAGCTGGTCTGTATTCCTTAATGAATAAGGACCAAGCGATCGTCCTATCCATATGGTCTTTAGCTCTGTATAGTATCCGAATGTCCAAAGGAATTGACCTACGGTTATCTTGTGGTGGGTGTTTGTGAAATGGTCTCCTATAGTAGTATCGGCTGTTCGGGGACGAGTGGTCTAGGGGTAAGATGCTCGTCTCACAATCGAAAGATTGTGGGTTCGAATCTCACCTGTCGCTGCTCTTTGCCCGCGACCAATCGGCGTGAGAGATGGGCGACGCTATATGACTCAAGGGTCGACGTGTCGTAAAACCAATAACCAACCAAGTATCGGCTGTTCTATTGAAATGAATAGGAAACCCGTGGAGGAAAGCTGGGGTAGGAAAGCTGTGCACGTATGTCTGAAGGGGAGTGTGTATGCACATTACGCGGAGCCCTGGCTTCCGGATTGTTTTTCTTCCGATGCTTGTTATGCTCATGTGTGCGTGCCTATAAGATTAAAGGAGATAGATCCATCTCCAACAATCGAATCTATGTGATTAACATGTGAAAGCAGACTTAAGTTGATCAGTGTACTTTTGGGTTTCGAGGATAATATTTTGTTTACAACAGGCAACATCGTGTGTCAACATTGTAAGCATATGTGGGTCAATGGTTGTCCTGTACTAAGTATGCATTTATGGGTTCCCGGAATCGGGAAAGGTTATGTACATCATTGCCTGAGAGTCCTTATAGTAAATTATAACATGACAATGTGGATTCGTACGATGGATTAAATTATATGTTGGATTTCTGGGGTGAGGGGTTGAAGACGTATGGTGCCAAGTAACGTATGTATCGATGTAGCTATGTGTAATTTCAATAGATGAAAAGTAACCTTTTTGAATATTCATTCGGCATAATAAAAAGAGGCGATGTTGCCTGCCTCTTTAGGCTTATTCATTGGCTGTATGCCAGTCGTTCGACTGGTGGCCACAATCGATGGAGATGCGCAAAAGAGCGGAGGAATTCAGAGCCCACTCCGACTGAGAAATTTGGCAAAAGTTTCAATGCGTGGCTCGACTACCACAAGCGTTCATGATTGGTTGTCAATGGCTCACGCTGCACCAATCACCCACTCAGTCGGTCGCCGTGGACTCTAGCGACTCGAGGGACTAGTGGACTCTAGCGACTCTGGACTCTAGCGACTCTGGACTCTAGCGACTCTGGACTCTAGCGACTCGAGGAATGGATAACGTGCTCAGAAACGGACGACACGGAAAGTAACATAACGGCTGTGTGCCTTGCTTGCGACGAAACGCTAAATCGGCACCCCTGGTCCGGAACTGCGGAGGGCGTGCTTAATTCGCTATGGTCGTTATGTGCAATGCTTCACATGGCTTGTAGTTTGATTATTATTTCGTCTTAAGGTTCACGTTGCAGCAGTCAGTGGTTTCTCGCAACGGTATTGACAGGTTGTGCGACGCAAGCCAAAGTCAACGTTCCCTCACCGTCCAGTCAAGTGTGTCAGATGCCGACGGACGGTCCCACGCCATACAGCTCGCCAATGGCCAGCCTGTACCGAGGCTCCTGCGACTGCTCAAGCAGTTTGCAGAGCTGGTTCTAAAATGCTACTTTCAGACGATTATTGGAGATGTATCAGAGCGATGATGAGCGATGGCTTCCAGCATGGTAGTGAAAATGGCTGCCCAGTTTGTCATGGTAATATAAGAATGGTAACTCTAGAGAATTGTGGCAACCGTGTTATGCCGCCCCGTAACCATGTCGCACCGTGACCATGCCGCACCGTAACCATGTCGCACAACTCCAAAAACCAACCAAATATTTTTTTTACAGCTAGTAAGAAATGGTCGTTTTGGCTCATCCCCTATGCTGTTGTATGGCATGGCATTATGGGATTACGTCTATATATCAGAGAATATCTGCTGTTGTATGGCATGGCATTATGGGATTACGTCTATATATCAGACAATATCTGCTGTTGTATGGCATGGCATTATGGGATTACGTCTATATATCAGACAATTATCTGCCGTGGTATGGCATAACGCTTTCCGATTACTTTTACATACTAGACAATTAACTGCTGTTGTACGACATGACATTATGGGATTAGTTCTACGTGCACGTTTAATCTACCAAACTAATGAGCTTAGCCATGGTAATATCTTCAGCACTCCACCATTCATGTTTTGAGAAATTCTGAGGAGGTTCGAAAGAAGAGAGAGAGAGAGAGAGAGAGACAGACAGAGAGATAGAGAGAGAGAGAGAGAGAGAGAGAGAGAGAGAGAGAGAGAGAGGGAGAGGAGAGAGAGAGGAGAGGAGAGAGAGAGAGAGGGAGAGGGAGAGGACGAGGGAGAGGGAGAGGAGGGAGAGGGAGAGGAAGAGGAAGAGGGAGAGGAAGAGGAAGAGGAAGAGGAGAGGAAGAGGACGAGGAAGAGGAGAGAGGGAGAGGAGAGAGGAAGAGGAAGAGGAAGAGGAGAGGAGAGGAAGAGGAAGAGGAGAGACGAGAGACGGCGACGGCGACGGCGACGGCGACGGCGACGGCGACGGCGACGGCGACGGCGACGGCGACGGCGACGGCGACGGCGACGGCGACGGCGACGGCGACGGCGACGGCGACGGCGACGAGGGGTAAGGGGGAGGGTAGGGGGAGGGAGGGGAGGGGGGGAGGGAGGGAGGGAGGGAGGGGAGGAGGGAGGGAGGGAGGGAGGGAGGGAGGGAGGGAGGGAGGGGAGGGAGGGAGGGGAGGGAGGGAGGGAGGGAGAGGGAGGGAGGGAGAGGGAGGGAGGGAGGGAGGGAGGGAGGGAGGGGAGGGAGGGAGGGAGGGAGGGAGGGAGAGGGAGGGAGGGAGGGAGGGAGGGAGGGAGGGGAGGGAGGGAGGGAGGGAGGGAGGGAGAGGGGAGGGAGGGAGAGGGAGGGAGGGAGAGGGAGGGAGGGAGAGGGAGGGAGGGAGAGGGAGGGAGGGAGAGGGAGGGAGGGAGAGGGGAGGGGAGGGAGAGGGAGGGAGAGGGAGAGGGAGGGAGGGAGAGGGAGAGGGAGGAGGGAGGGAGGGAGAGGGAGGAGGGAGAGGGAGGGAGGAGAGGGGGAGGGAGAGGGAGAGGGAGAGGGAGAGGGAGAGGGAGGGAGGGAGAGGGAGGGAGAGGGAGAGGGAGGGAGAGGGAGAGGGAGAGGGAGAGGGAGGGAGGGAGAGGGAGAGGGAGGGAGGGAGGGAGGGAGGGAGGGAGGGAGGGGGAGGGGAGGGAGAGGGAGAGGGAGAGGGAGAGGGAGAGGGAGGGAGAGAGGGGAAAAGGCGAGGGAAGGATTGGGTAACTTTTCCAGTTGTCATGCTTTTCCAGAATCACAATAATGTAGATCGATCAAAGTAGGTAGAGTTACTTCGGCTTTGGTTGATATGAGATGTTATTGGCATTGCAGTGAAAATGTAGAATGTGCACCTACATCATCTACATCCTTCCAAGTACCAGCAAAGTGATGTCAAGAAATTGGCTGGAACCAGTACAATAAATATCACCCTCCACTACTTGCGGGAGGTCAATACCTCTCTTCCTATCTCGCTGATTTAGGCCAGTGTTTTCTTCGGGTCCCGAAGGAGAAGATTACGGCTGGAAATGCCACTCTGATGAATAGGTGTAGCAACCTAACGGCGCGGCGCGTGACGGGAGTCGATGATAAGCACCCTGTGAAAATGGGAACGCCGGGAAGCCAATGTCGAAAGCCCGGCGCCAACTTACAGCTCTGGCGTGGAATGTGGAAATGATCACACCAAGTGATAAGCGTTCAACGGAAACGTCACGAGCATGTCGAGCAATTCAGCTTAGATGCTGGCTTTATTACGATACATGAGTATGCGTGTGAATGGTACCAAAAGAAGTTCAGCGAAGAATTAAGTAATCCTGCTCGTGACACGATTAGGATATCAACGGAAACTACCGTGTTTTCGAAGCTAGTCTGCATAATTTTAGTAAGAAGCAAGTAGTAGGGCACGCTTAGAACAGCTTTGGCCAATTTCGAATTGGCAGCGTCAGATGAATGTGTGTCTCATCGGGTGAAGAAGACTAGATATGCTGAGGTAGAGATGTAGGTAGATGGATCTTGGTAGGTGTGTAAGATGTTGGTAGTAGTTTCTATATAACTTAGGATATAGTATTGGTTGGGTGTTCAGTATCGTTATCTCCAGGCTTATTGTATCTGCCTTTTACAAGCTTAATCCGGATGGGCCCCTGCGGCTCTTATTAAGTCTGAACACTTCATAACTTTATGACTTATGATATTTCGATGATCGACTACACTTGCCTGGCTTGAACGGCACCTGGTATCACCTGACAGCTCTTACCGGTAGTAACTTAGCAGGCATCGTCTCCTCAAAGTTAAAAAAGTAACTAACTCATCCCCTCTGCTACATTCTGTCCAATTCCAAAAATCCCGAAATCTGGCGACTTCTGATTGCACAATAATGCGGTTCGTCTAATTAACATGGTGATGCAAGCCTATCCTGATACGCGGGGAAAATGCCCCAGCATGCTGAAAAACTTCTAATGCAGTGAATAATGTGAACTTTGCTAACTTTTTTTTAGTGAATTAGTGACAATTTGAATAGACTTGTACATTTCGACATGTTGTCTATTAAGCAATATTGTGCGCAGTAATTCCGTTGGAAAGCACCGTGCTTTCCATTTGATTAACTTTCATTGCATCATCCATTCCGCACGTTCACGTACTGGTGTAAAAGGACGCTAAAATTAATTGTAGTGTTCAAATTCATCCCGGAATGTGACTTCTGTGACTCAAAATATGACGTAAGTCAAATGAAGTTAAATTTGGTAATTCACCTCGAATGAACTTGGCGTAAGGCGTGAGAAAATGTGGCCTTTCGCCATTTAAAACGGTCAGATAAAGAAATAATCTGTGGCACAGCTGCGACAGTTCGCAGTAATTTTTAATGTACGTCATCGTGTAGCGAACAGACACTTTTGCAATTTGACTGATCTATTCTGGTGTTTTGGCTACTAGACTGTTATTAGCAGAAATTCTACCAAGCATTCAAGAGGCACCGAACGGCAGTTCGGTGCCAATCTCGGTGACACTACATGTAAAGCAAAACACCGATAATGGCACCCGGCATCGAAAATACTAGCCTCCGGTACGAAGCTAGGCGTTTGTTTCTGGTCAAACCTGATCAAATAGCCCAAAACCGGTTCCGTCGATTTGAATGAACGAAACCAAACGTCTGGGATTGGGATTTATATTGGCTGTACAAGCGCTCTGTTGGGATAAAAATGGTAGCTGTCCAGGGGCTGTTGATCGAACTGAATTCTTTCGGTTTCTGCTTGGTGAATGGCATGTTTTCACTCGCGTCAGAGCGTTACGTGCTGTTATCCGAAGTGTGACTTATGGACAAAGACGTACCCAAGAGTACTGGGCGCACCTACCTACCTACTCCTAGTAGGCATTGCGCAAGGACACCTGACGAGCGTGAGTTGCTTGCTGAGAAACTCGAGTTTTGGTGAAGGAGGAAGTCAAAGTCGCAGGAGTCAAAGGCCTGGTGAGCACCATGAAATATAGTCAAATATATGTCATGGCTATCCATGAAGTTTCGTTCAGGAGTAAGGCTGTATCTCAATTAGTGGGGTTAGTGGATGGGGGCAAATGTTAGCTGGGGCCAGGTCATCCATCGTTGCCATTGTGGTACAGAGGAGACAATTCCCCCATAGCATCACAACATTGTATCTAACGTCCAGATACAATTTTCGTTCAAAAGTTGGCAGAAATTTGAGGAAGAGATCCTGATTTACCACCAACCTAGAAAGCCTAGCCGATTTGCATCTGAATCTTGAAGGCATGATGATGACATTGAGGTGGTGAGGACAAATATCGGGAAATTTATGCTTCATGGTAATTTTAGATTTTTTATTTGGTTTTCCAATGCAATGTTGATGGATGTAGTTAAAATGATGTAGCCACACATTTTCTCTGCAAATGCGTATTTTTCAGTTGGCAGGCAAAGTAACACCAAAAAATGGCCTGGGAATTTGGTAGCATAGCATAAAAATAATGATAAATAGAGTTAAATGTAACATAAACTAACCTAACCCAGCCTAACCTCACCTACAAGAAATGCAATGTTTAATAAAATATAAAAATTTGAAACAATTTGTTGTTGGGAAAAAATTTCAACTTAAAAATACCTATCTTAGCCAGGCATAGCCTGCTCTGTTTTTGGATACCTTATGGCAAAACAGTGGATTGGATCATTTTTTTCAGGGGATAATTTTCGGGACGACCATTAAGCCATTGAACCATACACCATTGAGAAAGGCAATGTTCAGAGGTCCATGATCCAGACAGCAAAATGCGGCAGGTCCATGCGCAATGCACACCTGGGAATCTTTGGTGCAGGCCTGAGAACCCATGTGTACCTGAGCCATTCCCCCAATTGATTAGCTTCATAGATGACAAGGCTGTTTTCGAGGCTGCCATGCAATGCACGCCTGGAGGTTATGCAGGTTTGCAGGTGTGCAGGTTTGCAAGTTATGCATACATAACTTGCAAACCTGCACACCTGAGTGTACCTCGGGATGAATGACTACAGATGCAGGATCTTGTCGAACTTGTCATGTTTGGCAGCCTGGCCCCTGGTTACCTAACTGTGCCCCGAATTCCATCTAGGAACCCATTCGTTTTTATGGGACCTGTATTTGTAACTTCTAGTTTTTGCCTAGGATCGTTAAAAACTTAACCTAGCTGCATATTGTGGTAGCATGGGAAGTATGTCCTGATGTGACTCATGGCTTGTTGCACAGACACCTTTAGACACTGCTAGGGCATTTAATTTTTTTTTTCAGTGTTGGGCATGCAATGAAAAGGGCAACTTCACTCCAAATAAATGGCACATTTGGTAGAAAGGCTCACTTAGAATGGGTCTTAAAACAGCTTCATTAATCCCAGGCCAATTTGTTTGTGATTCAGTTTGTTTTTACACCAATTTTATGAGTAGCTGCTTCCTTCAATGACAATCATGCATTGGTATTGCAGTGTTTTGCACCGGAATGAAAAAGGAGACATTTTGCAGGTGAGCACAGGCATGGGGTCTCAGCTTAGAGTTACTGGTCAAAATGTCCACCAGTCAACAGTTAAAAAATGCCCTGTACTCTACCCAGCATCCAGGACAAAGGTAGCATATATATTTTGGTAAGGTAATAGTACACACCTTCTAACATAAACACGGGCGTTGATTTCCGATAATTATTGGAGGGGCACAATACATAAAGGCAATGGGCGGGCCCAAATTGACTGGAGACCACAGTCCATAGAGTCCCATGTTAAAAGTTGAAATCTTTGGGGGCAAAGCTGATGCTGAGGGGGCACTTGCCCCCTCAAAAGTACACAAAACAACACATCTGAACACAAACCATGACTGAAAGGGGCTCAAACCCGCATGTCTATTTCCTGGAAGTTGGAAGTTGGAAGAAGAAGCCCTGTCATGAATGCTCGGGTACACCCCTTTTCCCATTCAACGCATTTGTTTCAGCCAAAAGCTCTCCGCATAGAAAAAGAGCGACACTCCTTCGCTGAACGAATCTTCCGCCGGAGGCGGAAATGTCTTCCGAGGATATGTGCCCCCTGACAAGAATTCCGGGACCGCCCCTAGCCACTTCGTTCCAAGGTATTTTGTTTTGGGAGAAAGTTGTAAGTGGCAGACAGCGCGTGGTGTGGCGCCTGCGCCGCCTACCTAGCGGTCGTGTCCACAAGCGGTCGTGTCCACTAGCGGTCGTGTCCACTAGCGGTCGTGTCCACTCCCTCATTACCAGCGGTGCCGACATGAGCGGCAATTAAACAAAAGCGCACTGTCCTAGCTTTTCGTTCCAGTGATATTGTTCCTAATGCGGCAGCCTGAATGAAAGGATTGTACGGGCCATTATGGGCGGATAGCGATGTCAAATTGCTAAGGGCGTCTGTAAAATGCTGTCTCCTAACGTTTTTGTGCAACACAAGCGCTTTGTTTCAAAATGCTTGACTATGACTGGTAGCCAAGTTGTCGAAGAGCTATCCAAATGGTAGACCATGATTTCCATAGTGACCGGTGAGCTGATGGCCTTTGATCCATATGCGAACTGTTGGTCGGTTAGAAGAAAAGTCACACCGCAGGCGCTGTGGTGAGGACGCCTCATCGGTTCCTGGCTCGAGGAGCCATCGTGGGACCAATGCAATGCATAGTTCTCAAAATGCGTGAATTTACATAGTCTTTTGTAGTGGTGTTTAACAGGGAGGGAGGTGCTAGACATATCCATGGCTTGAGAAACGACTTGTTTCGAAAATCATGAACAAAAATCCCTTGAAGGTTACGAAATCAACAGAGTTGTACCTAAAAACCGAACGTAAAACCACCCTTTTTGAAAATATGCTTGGCCAAATATCAAGGAGACTGCTTTCTGTAAGTGTCTGAACTGTTTTTTATTCGACAATGGTAGCCAAACAATAACGTGCGTCATAATTTCGACGAAGGCATCCTTGAACAGTTTTTCGTGCGATTATTCCTATTGTTGTGGTGACGCTACCAAGGCCTTATATCTCCAATGGTGACCGACACATTTTACGACCCCTGGCTGAACAGACCAACGACGTATGTAAGTACGCTGGCTGAGTTGTCAATCACACTACGGCATCCAGCATTGGACATTTGAGGCTCTAAGTGAAATTGAATGCTGATCATATTCGGGTCAATAACATGGCTAGCTTTGACGATGGATATCTCATCGATAAGAAACAGAAAGCGCGGCTTATGGTGAATCTTTGAGACAAAGAAGGACAAAGAAAAGCATTCCAGAAAGTTCCTACATTAAACCTCGTGGCCCTGTGACGTCGTGTCCCTGTGACCTCCTGTGATTTGTAGCCCATCGAAATGCATAACTTTGTCAGCGGAAATATAAGCGGTCATGATTTAAATGTGAAACGAATTTATTTTTTAATGTTTTTTCTTATAAATATCCGGCATTGCAGGCCATTCCTCATGACTTTTTGCGAGTTTTCGCTATTCGCAATGGACAGATTTCGTGTAAGTTTTCTGCCAGTGGAACACGACGTGAGATAGAACAACGAGAACAAAACCAGGTGATAGGAAAAGGTTTACTTCGCACACAATAAAGTGTATAACTTTTCAATGTGAGCCTCATGTAGGCTCAATGTAAGCTTCCTTAACAAGCTTCACAAGGTTCAAGGTCACCGATTACCGACAGGCCATTCATTGGCTCATCCACGTGAAACGATGTAATTGTGTTTCAGAAGAGCTGACATGTATTGAATGCTGTCAAACATGGAAGGAATGTAGCTTGACCTTATGAAATTAAGCATTTGCATCTGCCTATTAAATTTGGTTCGGCAGGGAACCCACTCGGGCTGGTCCTCGGCACTCACTCGGTGTATGTCTGGACGCACCATCAGAATTCCAAGCTGATATTCCCGACACAAGGTCTAAGAAGCGTCAGTTCCAGCAATCTGTTAATCCACGCCGTCTCGGGTGATCTTTCGCCCCCCCCCCCCCTCTAGGGTTTTCCGCAGACAGCGAAAAACGGCGCGCGGTAGCGCACCGAAATTTGGCGTAACTTTTTCCACCTTAATTTTGCATATCATGTGAAGACTTGGGGATCAGGTCATCCACGGTCACCGAGTTAGTCAAGGTCAAGTGAGGCCACCTCCAAAAACGCTCAACAAGTCGTCACGCTTTATCGGGTAAAGATACTTGAATGTCGCTTTCAGCGTTTACTTATGTGTAGGGACGCAACAAAATGCACCAAAGGAATGCTTAAATTTTCACGTTTTTCATGACATTTGTGTTGGATATTTGCCCATTATGGCTATAATCGACGTTTCTCGCTAAGGTAGGCACTTTTTCGAAGGTTAAGCTTACTTAAGACGACGATTATCGTTGCGTTCTACCGATTAGGCGAATAAAAAATGAGAGAAAAAATCGAAGCTCAAAATTTTGCAATTAAAGACATTTATTTTTTGGTCTGCAAACATTTTGGGACCATGGTCGATTTCGCCTTCCTTTTCTGATTCTACATAAGTTGTGTTTTAATATCTTACTCAAAATGAACTTTCCAGAGACAAAAACATGACGTCGGTCATGATCTCATAAACCGCCATAGCGACGTCACTTTTTGATGGGAGAACATCTTTGGGGTGGTTTCTGACCCTACTCGTCGAGCGTTTTCCGATGACATCTGTTTCGTTTTCGTGCTTCCCTTAGTTTGGAGATCACAGGGGATCTATAATCCCCCCAGACGGGGTGTGAGGACCGGACCGGAGGGGGCGGGCTAAGCCACCCGGCATGTAACGTCAGCAACCGTGAGTGTATGATGCATACATGTGAGCAGTGTCCGGGGGAAGAAGGGATCCTGTCACCCCTAACAAAAATCGATAGTCATGATCGAATTAACTAGCTTGGTGGTAAAAGTAAGCATAAGCACTGGATATCTGCGGATGCGTGCACTTTGGTAGACCATTTTTAAAGTAGAGAAGAAGTACTCAGCCAGCAAATCGTACAGCTGATGAAGCACCAGCAAATGGCAAATGAACAAGATAGCTACTTTGCACATAGGAAGGAGAATGGGAAGAAAAATGAAGCAGTGATCGAAGGAGATCTCGCGGACGTTACTCTTTCGTGGTGTAACTTTCGGAGAAGCCGGGGAGGAGTGTCCCAGGCTTAGTTAAATTTATAACTGCACCTATGGCGTTGTGTGGATGAAAATCGGCCGAAGAACTCTCTCGTCCCCTTCATCCCTATCCATCATCCGTGGCGACGTCCGTGCCCAAACGTGTCATGAGGTCGCAGCCCAGTGCACGGCTCACCCGTTTGTCGTATACTGAAGGGCGTGTGACAATCCACACCACCAAGGTTATTGCTTCATCTAGGGGGCAGCACAAAACATAGTACGGCAATGGTGTATAAATTGATTCCAATGGAAATTTCCGTGGTTTTGAGCTATGTGTCGTTCTCCAAGAGTTATCCTACTTCAGTCGATGCGCCCCTGAGCTGCAATAACCGATCAATCTACTTCACGGCTACGTCACTCGGTATATGAATAGGTATAATTTTTACAAACATCTATCACCACTAGCATGATTTTTGGTGTTCTTCCAGCGCGTGGAACGTCTTCGCCACTTCGCATGGCAAGGGGACATGCGACGGCATTGGTGTTGCAGCAATGTGAACTACATCTGACAGTCTGAAGCGTCCTACGACAAATCAGATATTGACGGCTACGGTGTGTTTGAATTCGGGACTGGAAATAAATGCTGTCATGCAAGCGGAATGAATGCATAGTTATACATTTTGCCGTGAGGCCGGCACGGTAAAATATGGTCAGACTGCACCGTGCGATACATCCTGATCCCATCCAATGGCCGGCACGGTACAATATGGTCAGACTGCACCGTGCGATACATCCTGATCCCATCCAATGGCCGGCACGGTACAATATGGTCAGACTGCACCGTGCGATACATCCTGATCCCATCCAATGGCCGGCACGGTACAATATGGTCAGACTGCATCGTGCGATACATCCTGATCCCATCCAATGGCCGGCACGGTACAATATGGTCAGACTGCACCGTGCGATACATCCTGATCCCATCCAATGGCCGGCACGGTACAATATGGTCAGACTGCACCGGCGATACATCCTGATCCCATCCAATGGCCGGCACGGTACAATATGGTCAGACTGCACCGGCGATACATCCTGATCCCATCCAATGCATGCTGAAAGCAAGCACCAGATGTTGCGAAGTAAAACTTCGTCATTGCACGGAGCTCAGCCATGACACTAACGGCGACAATGAAATTGGCAAACTTTACTAACCCTCGCCGGGCCGGCCGGCAAATCCACCTGGGAAGGGCATGGTGGTGGTTCTTGGAAGACCCCCCCCCGCCACTAGCGTCAAATCTACATCAGGTATGAGAAAGTACAGAAGACCGTTGGAACGCCCTGGTGATGAACTGTCCAAAGGAAACTTTAGATTGGCATTTTGGACCATGATGAAGTCTTTCGACTTGGTATCAGGTCATGATACGGACCTCGATTTAAATTACTCGGAATAGTTTTAAAATGGCAAAGCTAGCTTACTTTCGACATCGTGTTTCGAGGAGTAACATAAGATAAGTGTATTTATGTTGATCATAATGCAAAAAGGTCAAGACAGGGTAGGTCAGGTCTCAAGACAGGGTCTCAAGACAGGGCAGGTCAGGTCGTGTCCGAATCAGACCAAAAAGGTCAAGACAGGGCAGGTCAGGTCGTGTCCGAATCAGACCAAAAAGGTCAAGACAGGGCAGGTCAGGTCGTGTCCGAATCAGACCAAAAAGGTCAAGACAGGGCAGGTCAGGTCGTGTCAAAAAGGTCAAGACAGGGTAGGTCAGGTCG
This sequence comes from Ashinkailepas kermadecensis, assembly GCA_034440615.1. Taxonomy (NCBI): domain Eukaryota; kingdom Metazoa; phylum Arthropoda; class Thecostraca; family Neolepadidae; genus Ashinkailepas; species Ashinkailepas kermadecensis. The sequence goes on from JAOTOM010003815.1 coordinate 55,303, forward strand.
TGTCAAAAAGGTCAAGACAGGGCAGGTCAGGTCGTGTCAAAAAGGTCAAGACAGGGCAGGTCAGGTCGTGTCAAAAAGGTCAAGACAGGGCAGGTCAGGTCGTGTCAAAAAGGTCAAGACAGGGCAGGTCAGGTCGTGTCAAAAAGGTCAAGACAGGGCAGGTCAGGTCGTGTCCGAATCAGACTCGAAAACCAGCCTCCGAACTTTGCATGTTAGAGACATAGGAATGGTGTCATTGGCAAACCTGTACAGCCTCGGCCTCACATCACAGTTTTATCTTCATTTTCGGTCAGGCTGAGGTCCCAAAACATCATATGTCAACCTGATGAGATGACCGTTATCTTTGAGTATGGGCTGGATAATATGAATATATATATTTATATATATATATATATATATATATATATATATATATATATATCGGATCCTATCAATAATAGTATTCCAACATTGTGTTCATGTGCGTGATATCCGGAAATGCTATATTCACGTCAGATCACTCCTTATTGTCAGTTCAAATATGTTCGCGCTTGAATACCCACGGGAAACCATTTTGAACTTTAAAAAAAAAACTATAGTTCCCATGATATTTGATATGATTTGATATGATTTGATATGATTTTACATGATTTGATATGATTTGATATGATTTGATATGATTTTATATGATATGACATTTGACCTGATTTATGTCAATATTTGCCATCTTTTTCCGAAATGGGTATTGTGTGCCCTTTATTATCTTCTGCATCAAACTCAAATTCCTTTTCCTCACTCAATACTCTACAAGCTCAACAATTAGGCCTCTTAAAAACTGTCCCAGTATCTTTCAAACTGTTTGGGACGCCTAATGTCTCTCCACTGCTGCCACCAGGTTTCATCAAATCTCCCCACAGTTTGCAACCTGGTGCAAGACTAGACAGATCATCGTCTATGCTACACCAACACGAGGTTGTATTGTTGTTGCATATCGAGATTAAATATATCCATCAATCAAACATTGTGAAAACGCATTAATTTAATGCTTCCCATTTTTGATCCTAGTGCATGATATGCTGAAGTTCCCTAATAATATGACAGTGTGCTGCAGGTTCTATGGTTACATGCCAAATGATATTTCTAGCTTTTCCTATGTACTTCTTTTGTGTAGAAATATCAAAGTTCAACTTCATCCCTGATTTATGTTGGTTTCGACTTCCCTTAGTATCATGAACTTGAAGGACAGCATTCTGGGAAACATTGGTTCTGCATGTGAAGTTAACTTCTCAAACCGGATCCAAATTCCGATCCCACATGTATTTTTATCCGAGAATGTACTCAGATTATTATCTTACATACATATATATATATATATATATATATATATATATATATATATATGCGTGTGTGTGTGTGTGTGTGTGTGTGTGTGTATGTATGTATATAAATATATACATCTCGGCTCCCAGGCGCATGCATCTCAAATTTAAATCCTATTTTCCAATAGCAATTCAGACTTACAGCTGAATACACGCGTGGCTACCGATTCCTCTCTGAGGCATTATTATTCAGGAAACCCAGAGACAGTCGCTTGCGAGCCAACACGCGTCGTCGAAAATATCGTCCAACAGCGGCGGTCTGTTGTTATGCCGTTGCCGCCACCGCCGATCCCTCAATCTCATCTCGCGGCTCCGCCAAGCTTCCGCCGCTGCCTTGAGTCAGTAACACAAGCCACAGGGCAGGGTAGTAGGGAGCGGGGAGAAAGGCAGAGAGACAAAGAGGGGGAAAGAGAGGTGGAGCTAGGTAGAAGTGGAGGTGGAGGTGGAGATAAACGGACAGACGGACAGACTGATAGATAGATAGATAGATAGATAGATAGATAGATAGATAGATAGATAGATAGATAGATCGAGAGATAGATAGATAGATAGATAGATAGATAGATATATAGACAGATAGATATATAGATAGATAGATAGATAGATAGATAGATAGATAGATAGATAGATAGATAGATAGATAGATAGATAGATAGATAGATAGATAGATAGATAGATAGATAGATAGATAGATAGATAGATAGATAGATAGATAGATAGATAGATAGATAGATAGATAGATAGATAGATAGATAGATAGATAGATAGATAGATAGATAGATAGATAGATAGATAGATAGATAGATAGATAGATAGATAGATAGATAGATAGATAGATAGATAGATAGATAGATAGATAGATAGATAGATAGATAGATAGATAGATAGATAGATAGATAGATATATAGATAGATAGATAGATAGATAGATAGATAGATAGATAGATAGATAGATAGATAGATAGATAGATAGATAGATAGATAGATAGATAGATAGATATATAGATATATAGATATATAGATAGATAGATAGATAGATAGATAGATAGATAGATAGATAGATAGATAGATAGATGCATCGACGGGCGGGACGGAAAGGCAGAGTGAAGGAGGGTGTCGGAGGGCGAGGGAGAGAAATGATGAGGCGTATAAAAAAATACGCGGATAGCAGGAAGGAAGGAAGGGGAACGACAGAGAGTGAAGACGCCGTCGACCGTTCAGAAACGAAACTGCCGAGTTAGGGGGTTTTATCGGGCTATCAAAGTCGTTCGCTGGAGATAAAGCGACGGTAGCTTACGACAGCGGCAAATGTTCCGATAAAGTCTGAACTTTCAATGGATGCCCGGACGGATATTCGTAGCTGTACATCAACGCGTGTACTCGCTCTCATTCTGAGAAAGTGGGACGAGGCGATGCTCTCGGTGTACAGGCTATACTGTGCTCGCGTATAGCTGTATGGCTCCATAGCGATCTGTGTGTACATGCTTGTTGCATTTTGCGGCAGTCTGAAGTGGATAGCGAAAGCCATAAATATAATACTGTACGACCGTTAGAACAGCAGAGATGGTGGTAACTTACTGGATGAAATGTATCTCACAGCGACCGTACAGATCAGGTCAGTGCAGCGGAACATCGCACAAACACGAGACACATCGTTGCTTGACGTTCTGTCGGCAATGTGAATTGGTCTGTTGGTAGAGACAGTTGTCTCCATCCACTGTATGCAGCGTCGGAGAGAAGACTTGTTTGACAAGGCTTGTACCATTGCGCACGTAGACCCCGGGGGAGTACCTTTTGTGTTTACCCCGTCTACGTTTGTGTGGAACACACGAACAACGTTTCAGCTTGTAGTGGTTTTCCATGTCAACTTTCGCACTGCAATCTTCACCAGTATCGAACATTTTGTCACCTTCCCCAGAGCAGTGGGAGGGGTAGGGGACTGTTGTAACCGCGTGTCTAGCGTTTTCAAACGGAGAGTGCCGCGGCTTGAAACTGAACCACCATGCTGTATGCGATAATATCTCGCTATTGTTACCGTATTTATATACTCCTTGTTATTGGTTCGCCTGCCAGACCAGTTTTTCGCAAAAAAGCAATGAAGAATCGTCACGTTTGATAGTTGCATATTCAGAAACAATACCAGATGCACGCTTGAAATGTTGCCCATGACATTTGAGAGTATCTTAGAAAACTAACTCTGTGCGATTCGTCGCATTCAACCCCATTGGCCATGGGTCAAAGCAGGTCCAAGCGGTGACCTCGTTTTGAAACTTCCGAAATACTGACCGAGACACGCTATTGCATGCACGGGTAAAACTGACGCCAAGTCCAGCATAGCGTCCCAATTAACCGCAGAGTGATTCATGAACCGAACAATGGTATCTCACGTCAAGTCGGGTCATGGCCTCGAATGACCTTGGGAAGGTTGATGACCAATGTAGACAGGTTAGCTGAATTGTCCATGACCATACAAATTAAACACTGACCATTTAGGAACAAGACATCAGGTTGATTGCCGACAATGCGCAGTTTCGGATACAGATGGCCTGACATGCTCCCCCGTGTCGTGTCGTGCATTGGTGAGTTCACAGGTCAACCTCACATTTTGCATGCATTGAGCTCGGCAAGTGATTTCCCATCAGCAACGTGAAGCGGTGGAGCGTTAGCGTCCACCGTCTTTCCATGGGCTCAAGGTAGCCTTACGGGTGATTATATCAGACCTTCCCGCTGCGTTCGCCAGCGCTGAAGTGTGATGTTCACCCATGCATCCTGGCCCCTTCGCTGTCGGAGATAACTAATGTTGCAAAAAAAAACATATTTTATACGATATGTACGATCGGATTTGTGTTGGTTATGTCTGGGAACATGCTGATATGTTCTCCCCTTTGTTCCTCACAACGCCCTCACCCCATAGTTCCAGATTGGTCGCCTTGCTTGCCTTGGTGTAAAGAGGGGACAGCACATCTGTTTTGATTAGGTTTTCAGGTGACCAGAGTGAGCATTGCTCGCTACACACATACTTTTATGATTATGACATGTGATTATGACTTATGACAAACCTAATCCAAGTGTCATAAAACAATCTTCCATGTATTCACCAGATCCTTTCTCTGCCGATATACGACATTTACCCCGGCGTTGCCGGAATTTTTCACCAACTTCCACTGTTAGTGAAGTAATTTCCATTAAAATAAGAAAATTGTAAGTGTATTGTAGTTGTCTCAACAATACATGACTGCAAAAATACAAGCATAACCGAATGAAATGCAGGAGTGTTTGAGTTGATTCCAAACGTTCATTCCGCTACTGAGACACTGGCACCAGAACAATTAAATATAAGGCGGTACTTATGAGGACATAAAAATTGAATAATGTTTGTGCCATTCGGAAACCATATCCTGTCCGCAGTCAGTCAATAATTACATTTTGCTTGTAATATTCCAAGCCACCGATAGGAAACTGGTTATGAATCTGTTTTAAGGAACATGAGCGAGTGGAAAGGCACGATATGAGGAATGCTTCGAAAACGTTATTTTTTAGTTTGCGTGCCATATTATTGTAATATGAATCATATAATTCAGGCATTACAGGTGTATAATTTACTCTTTGCAGGTGTATCAAAAGGTACACTTACCTTATACCTTTTGACTTTACTGAAGAAAAACCATCAAAATAACTGATCAGATACCGCCGACAAAGGTCCATCTGAAAAAGTGAAATATTAATTGGGGGTTTCGAGGACTGGGGAGGGTATTGGATGGCAATGCGTCGACCAATGCCATTTTGATCTCGGCTCATTTACGAGCAGGTCCGTATATCAAGCCGGTCACGTCCTCAGCCCGCCTCTCTGGAACTGCCACTAATCCTAATTATGCATAAGAACTCCAGTTTGCACCCCTTGCATGCATATAAGGCGAACGGGTGCACCCGGCCGTCGACTGCGGTGACAGCAGCAAGAATTGCCGTTCTAAATTCCTCTCAAGAACAGCCATTGTCAACAAGACACATGAACTTTAAAGAAGTGCTGGATCCTGATTGCAAACTTCCCTTTATTTCAACGCACTTAGCTTTCAAGACTAGCCCTCCCCATTTAGATACCCTGGACATGCCATTGACTTTTTTGTGGGCCAAGGTCAACAAAGTCCGAGCGAATACGACACAAGTTTTGCTGAGCTATCTGGACTGGTCCAACAGTAGCGCGTTTGGCATTAACGACTTTTCCATGGAGCATTTCAGTTCCAAATTCCTTCGTTCAGAAATAGACTATATTTTAAATTCGATTTTTAGCTGTAGCCATCATAACATTGTCCAATATTTAGACTTGCCTTTCCTAAATAGGTTCCAATAACATAATTAACGATGGAACTGGATCGCATTTGGGGGGCTGTCCAGTGGGCTCAAGCTAAAGGCTGGCCAGTTAGGCACCGGCTACACCATGACGTCATGTCACGTGATCTGCGCGCCCCGAAGTCGGGAGACCGCTTGGCAGGAGTCAGTGGGGTGGAGGGAGCCGCGCTGGACGGTCGCGTACGTCGCAAGCTGATGGGAAAGGAGGATGTCGAACAACAAGGATCCTGGAACAACATAACATCTATGTTAATTGGATAATGCTGCGTAGTTCAGTTAAGTTTCAAATACGTTCACCACATTCGACTGGTGAGACAGATTTTGTAAATATTCCGGCTAATTCCGGTTGAGCAAGATTGTTTTGCAATCCGTATGTGTCCAAATTGCAAGCACTGAAATTGCAAGCAATAAGGCGCCCTTAATGTCACCTTATGCTGGTTCGACACATTAGATCAGGGAGCACAAATTGTTTGAGAACGAAATCAACAGTCACCTAACCGATGTCACATTTCCACACAGCCTAATGCCGCATACACCAATGCCCAACGTGACTTGATTGAAAACGTAAGAATTGAAGAACTTGATTCCTTTTCATAAAAACAGGTCTTGCATCGCGTCCGCTCAGAATGTTTGCTTATTACACATATTGCCACTACATGAAGTTTGTCGATGTTCTCCATGTGATGCACGTTCACCGATAAGAACTTGGGGCATGTGTGGGTGCGAACTCGAGATTCGACATCGCTCTTGGCCGATGGCGTGTTAGTTTATTAGACCACTCTATATGCACACCAGAATAAATACCTCTCCACAGTCACCCCTGTTTGTCATTGCCAAGCCCAAGACCTTTTCCTGCCACGGTACATGTAAAGAAAAGTTAAGAAAATTGTATGAATTTCATGGAGAAAGACCCGTCCCATGCCTGGGGGCCTAAAATCTCATATATTCCCACTCAATCGTATTTATATAACGCAATCCGTGCTTTGAGATGTTCAGGCATTTGACTCATCAGATCACTGGACGCCCAGACCAGACGATGAACACCAGACCAGACGATCACCAGACGGTGATCCAGACGATGAACTTGTGAGGAATCCGTTGCAATAGCGCCAAGCAGTTTATAATGCAATCTGGAAGCATAGTCCCTATTGGTGCAAAAACGATTATTAACAAACCTGTTCAGAACTTGACCTCTTCAGGATGTAGCCCTATGTCACAAAACAAACAGTAATCTACAAACGAGTAGAGGTACCGGAAGAAATCAATGTTCTGCCTGCAATGGTTTGCATGGTGATGGTACGGTTTTGGAAAAGATGGGATGGTGTAATGTGCCCTTTTCCCTCTTGCCAACCAGCAAAATTGGGTGCCCGGGGCTGTGCGGCTGTGGCGGCAACGTCCGGTTTGACCAAACGTTCGGCGGCGCGCTGCGAGCCGGATCGCGCAGCAAAAATAGTGTCGACCGAATAGTGTGGTCGGAGGGATGAGCTCGCTCACACCGCCGGTGCAATAGTGGAGCGGCGCCGCCGCCGGCCAACCTCGGCAAACAACTCGAGCCGGAGCACCATTGAGTCGTGCGCTCAGACGGGATTAGCAGTCGGACACCGGCGCCAGCACGCACGCGGGTTTGATTATCGTGTGTAGACGTGACGCGATCCGCGCAGACAGCGAAGCCGGCGGGCGCGACCACGACAAAGCCTCGGCAGGACACTGCTGCCGGCGGACAGGCCTCTCAACGACGGCTGGTCCGGCCTGTGAGGTGGCAGTCGGCCTGTGAGGTGGCAGTCGGACAGGCCTCTCAACGACGGCTGGTCCGGCCTGTGAGGTGGCAGTCGGCCTGTGAGGTGGCAGTCGGCCTGTGAGGTGGCAGTCGGACAGGCCTCTCAACGACGGCTGGTCCGGCCTGTGAGGTGGCAGTAGGACAGGCCTCTCAACGACGGCTGGTCCGGCCTGTGACGTGGCAGTCGGCCTGTGAGGTGGCAGTCGGCCTGTGAGGTGGCAGTCGGACAGGCCTCCCAACGACGGCTGGTCCGGCCTGTGAGGTGGCAGTAGGACAGGCCTCTCAACGACGGCTGGTCCGGCCTGTGAGGTGGCAGTAGGACAGGCCTCTCAACGACGGCTGGTCCGGCCTGTGAGGTGGCAGTCGGACAGGCCTCTCAACGACGGCTGGTCCGGCCTGTGACGTGGCAGTCGCGGGACGTATGCTTTTTCGCCGAGTTGATGCGAACACCGGAACATGTAGCTTAAAGTAAAGTATTCAAGTAAAGTATTCAAGTAAAGTATGCAAGTAAAGTATACAAGTGAAGTATTGTAGTAAAGTATTCAAGTAAAGTATTCAAGTAAAGTATTCAAGTAAAGTATTCAAGTAAAGTATTCAAGTAAAGTATTCAAGTAAAGCATTCAAGTAAAGTATTGAAGTAGAGTATTCAAGTAAAGTATTCAAGTAAAGTATTCAAGTAAAGCATTCAAGTAAAGTATTCAAGTAAAGTATTCAAGTAAAGTGTAGTATTCAAGTAAAGTAAAGTATTCAAGTAAAGTATAGTATTCAAGTAAAGTATTCAAGTAAAGTATTCAAGTAAAGTATTCAAGTAAAGTATTCAAGTAAAGTATTCAAGTAAAGTATTCAAGTAAAGTATTCAAGTAAAGTATTGAAGTAGAGTATTCAAGTAAAGTATTCAAGTAAAGTATTCAAGTAAAGTATTCAAGTAAAGTATTCAAGTAAAGTATTCAAGTAAAGTATTCAAGTAAAGTATTGTATTCAAGTAAAGTAAAGTATTCAAGTAAAGTATAGTATTCAAGTAAAGTAATGTATTCAAGAAAAGTAAAGTAAAGCAAAGTATTTAAAGTAAAGTAAAGAAATGAAGTATTCCTTCTGTCAGTAAGAGGCAGCCGGAATTAGTGATGGAAACATCAGATGCAAGTTCCTAGCAGCCATTGGTAAGAGCACAGCATCGCATACTGTACACTATACCTTGCCGTACCGTTGCTACAATATTTAATATAAATTTTTGACCCTGGGTCGTCTCAAGTCAGGTCACCAGGTCAGGCGAAGTGACCTAACGTCCCTCCGAGTTCTAGGTGGCATCATTCCCACAATAATTGGGCGATTGATTTCAAACTTATATCACGCCATGATCTTATCAGGGTCTATAATATGTATCTCACGGTTTTTTCGTAGCGTGGACCTGAGGTCAGGTCGTGGCCATGGCTTACCCATTATAGGCCTATGGAAAAATACACAAATGTTTCCTGGTTACATATTTGCTCTCGGAATGACCTCCAACCGTTATGGCGTGTAGTTGGAAGCTATTCGCAATGCTATCGCTGACATTTTTGCTCAGTGGCCCCACCAAGGTCAGCTGAGGTCACCTGAAATCACTAGCACATTTCTGCGCATTATATCGCAATGCATTGAGCTAGAAGGCTGAAATTACCGTCATTGTGCTTGTATCGCCAAGACGTGTCGATTGATATAGTACATGACCTCCCTACTCTACCCCATGACCTTGACCTGAGGTCATTGTTTCGGTGACCCATCTGTTGACCTGACCTTAAATTACACAGCGTATGTCGATAGCACATTTCAAGGGCTGTCGAATAGCATTTGCAGTTTGTTTCTATCTGCTACAGGTCCTGAGATATGTGCCAATATCTGAGGGTCCCACCCGATCTGGTCGAATTTGACATATGATGACCCAGCGACCTAAATATTGACCTGAGCGAGAAAATGACCGAAATACTTGCGATAGAGCTTGTCACCAGCTATCCAAAACCGTTCTCCGTTTGTCGCTATCTAGCATAGTTCTCGAGATCTTAGGGGGGGCAGACATCTGCCCCCCCCCCCGGACATGCGAAGTTGGCGCGGACCGCCGGACGTGCGAGTGTTAAGCGGAAACATTGCAGTTGAGCTGGCGATCTGGGAATTGCGTGAACTGGCTGGCTGAGAGCGAGACGGTCAGACATCGCCGTCACCCTATCTTTTGAATTGCAAAGCAGAAAAGAAGCTCTTTCGACCTCGGTCTCGTGTCTCGTGTCTCGTGTCTCGTGTCTCGTGTCTTATGCCTTATGTCTTATGCCTTGTGTCTTGTGTCTTGTGCCTTGTGTCTTGTGTCTTGTGTCTTGTGTCTTGTGTCTTGTGTCTTGTGTCTTGTGTCTTGTGTCTCATCTGCCAGTGTCTATATATATATATATATATATATATATATATATATATATATATATATTTTTTTTTTCTCTCTCTCTCTCTCTCTCTCTCTCTCTCTCTCTTTCTCTTTCTCTCTTTCTCTCTTTCTTTCTCTTTCTCTCTTTCTCTCTTTCTCTCTTTCTCTCTTTCTCTCTTTCTCTCTTTCTCTCTTTCTCTCTTTCTCTCTCCTTTATCTCCTCTTATTCCTCTCTCTTCTCTCTCGCAGTTGTCTTTGACAACGATGTTGATGGAATTCAGTCACATTAATGCGGACATTTTGTCAGCAGATGCGAAAATACTGTTGATTTTAAACCGAATCGAGTTTGATTTACTCTGGGGAGGGGGGGCTATTAAATCCAGGATGAACGCAGCTGCTTCACGTTTGCACTGATGTAAACAGGGTAAGTTATTGACGAACCGCTCGCAGGGGTGTCGTTTTATGAAGATGATTGGGATGGCTCAAATGCCCGCACAAATACGGTACACTGCATGCAAGCTAGGTCATGAAAAACATGTACTGAACACATGCTCAAGGTAAACGTTTTTTAAAACGCTCAAGGTAAACGTTGTCAAAACGGATTTTCAGCCCAAAGCATGCCTCAGAAAAACTTTCGCAGTGACACTCCTTGGAGTAAATGGTGCCCGTTCCGACGAGTGCCCCCCACCCATTAAAATTCCTAGATCCGCTCGTAGTATGCTTTGATCTGAAATAAGACGAATTACTTGACGGCAGCAGGTATTGAATGCACAAAATATGAAGATATTACAAGACCAAAATGCTAGGCCAAACTATACCACTAAGATATGGCACACATACTGAATCCGTGCTATAATATAATACGCCGGTACCGAATTGGCCCGGGAGCTAAGCTGATCGCAGATCGTTTAGCGCGCCGTCCGAACGCTCCCTCCACAGCCTCGTCGTCACGGCCAGTCTCGACTTCATCGTCACTCGCGGTGTGGTCATCACGCTTCTGGGACATGGAGAACACTTCGTCCCACGACAGGAAAGTCGCAAACTGACGTCTTAATTTGTCCCGGTTTCGCTGATACTTAAGCCGCTTTCTTCTTAAGTTCTTGACCATAAATACCTTTTCCATGTCCACAATTGACGTCTCACTCGGAAGATAGCCCTTGGGGATTTCCTCTTCAACCAACTGCAAGCTGTAATTAAGCACATGGTCATAATAACTGTCACGTGCAAACGTTTATGCACTCGTTAACAAATCCACTGAATCATCTCTGCTGACGCGCATCTCCACGTTCACTGTACGCAACATCCAACAATTTCCTATCACATCTTTGACACGAAACACAACCTGGGGTGCGGCAGTGGGCAAGTTCTCGATAGGGAGGGGTCACACTAGCCGGTTGTCTCCGACGATGTGCTGCTTCCCACAGGCAGAGAGTGGTATAACATTTTAGCTGGATGTTAAGAATGGGCTTCGAAACATGGACAAAGAGTATTCGTATATCGAAAGCCGTTTTTTTTGTCACGGCGCATTTTTAAGATGTCTGCATTGTTTGAAAGTGCCTCTCTGGTTAGTGACATGTTGTTCTTCTGTAACGTGTGCGTGGCTGGTGCCCCGTCCCTTTAGTGCATCGTCTGATGCCGCGAACGAGTAGTGGTTGTTGCCGCAGTTTATTGTACGTTATGGGGCCTGCAATCCTCATGTGGTCATACAAGTCAACATCAAACATTTCCTTCAATTGGTGTGAACGGTGGAAAATGCGTTGTTTCCCCATTAGGGATTTGCCAGTTTCTAGAAGGTAGATGGTGTAAGTGACGGTTATCGGGATGCCCGTTTTGCTTTATATATATATATATATATATATATATATATATATATATATATATATATATATATATATATATATATATATATATATATATATATATATTTATATATATATACATATATATATATATATATATATGTATATATATATATATCATGCTTATGTGTGTGTGTTATGTGTCAGTCCTATGATTCTCATCTGTAAATTCCTAGAAAATTTTGCTTAGTCATCGCTGATACTTCCTGTATAGATCGGTGCCCTTTTCATCTCCAAACAACGGCGGACTGGCAGGCCGACCTCGCACGAATCCATGGCGGCAGAATCGGATCTGCCCGATCGACGACGACAAAGCCAACGTTTATCCTTGGTACACTTCCCTTGTGTCAACTACCCCTGTGGCAAGTGTGAGCTGACCTGTGAATGTAGACTATTTGCTCAGTATTCCGCCAGTCCTCTGAAAATACCAGCTGAGTCGACTTCTGTCATGAAATATGGCGTCCGGGCAACTAAGCTCCATCGAAAGCAGTAACTGTGTTCCAAAAATTCCCCAACACTGAAATGTTCGAATGCTGTCATTTGCCAATCATGCGGTCACGTCAGCTGCTTGGTTGCACTTCTCTTCATGCACATCGTCAGTGTCGGTTGTGAACGATAGCCGAGGATCATCACGAGTTCCCGAACAAAACTCAGCCAGCTGGCACGACACCAGTAGCGATATAGTGCAGAGCCACTGCTTTTTTCCAGTCAGTAACTCGTATCGAGGAGCGAATTCGCTTCGAACTGCGCAGTGGCTGTAGGCTTCGCCAATGTTGTGAATGTTGGGGACGTGTCTCCATCCGGTAAAAAGCTGGTGTCGTTCGTCAATTGTCTCCAGTTATCAAAACGCCGTTCGCTAACGATTGGGTGTTGGTGTCCGTCATTGTCTCCAGTTTGAATATTACGGTGAGAAAAAAAAGAGAAAATAACCTCGAAGAAATGGTTTCGAACTCCTGATATGTAAAACATCCAAGACATATCATTTTTGCGCGCTGCCATTGTGATGTCATTCAATGTCAAGAAATTCAATGACCAGGTGTCATTTTCCACAGCCACGAAAAAAAATGTTTAAAAACCTGATTTTAAATCGAATTGTAGTTGGAGATACTTTACAGAACCAGAGTCAATATATGGCGCAAGCTTGCTGCATTGACCCTGAGCTCATCTCCCGATCGGGAAATTCCAGTTCCATGGCACAATTTTGACCGAGAGTTTAACGTAGCCACATAGCGGGCACAGCCGCCTGGTGTCTGCCCCCGACCTTGCCTGGCCAGTTGTCAACTAGCTATGCTCGCCGGAGACTTTAATAGCGAGCGCATGAAGCGACTCGACCGGTTGTCCCAAGACGAGGAGACCTTCACAGGCCAGTGCTCTATCTGCTGAACCAAGCAGTCTGCGTAGTGTTGCATTAACTGAGTCTCAACTTTTAACTTCGCCTAACCTAACCGGCACGAATCCTAACCCTCAACCGTGCAGGATGAGCGCTAAAATTCGGGGTCAGTGCCAGACGGGGTCAGTGCCAGACGCATTGAAAGTTGTCTCGTGCCGGTGAGGACAATAATCGGCAAATCACGTCGGACCATCTAACCCCAGCCCCCACCCCGTCCCTTTCCAGCCACAGACCAGTATGCAAGCATAGGATTAGTGAACTTTCTCTACTGTCCGTGCTAAGTGTATCGGATTTATCGGCTTGTGCCACCAACAACAGTGCCAAAATGCAAACAAGCTGCACTACTCTTCAGCTGGCAATGATATGTATGGGTACTGGTGGCTACGTACGCTTGGCGTATGAGATCACGACTAGCTTGCTACTTCATAAAATTGCAGCGTTCAAGGCTGCTGACCTGGGCCTTATTTCACGAAGATAGTTGAAATGCCAATTCCACGAAGGCCCTGAAAACTTATAAATAGGAATCGACGTTAAATTTGCCGTATATTCGTAGATAACAGTTTCACAAACAAGTAAGCTTACGACATTACGACACCAATCTACGACATTACGACACCAATCTACGGCATCACGACACCAATCTACATCACGACACCAATATACATCACGACACCAGTCTACGACATAACGACACCAATCTGCGACATTACGACACCAATATACGGCACCACGACACCAATCTACATCACGACACCAATATACAACATAATTACACCAATATACTACATCACGACACCAATATACGATATCACGACACCAATATACTACATCACGACACCAATATACGATATCACGATGACGGAGCGGGATTTCGTACATTCCTGGAAGACAATTCACCGAATTACGGCACTTCTGTTTCACGACTGGCATTCCCTTGATATTTTCGCAATCTCTCACCTTTCAAATTGACGAAGTAATTATTCGCAAGCCGTCAGTTTCGTCCGTTCAATAGGCACACAATAGGATTGCTTTAGGCACACAATAGGATTGCTTTTTCGAGATAGTTTTCGGATTGCCATTGAGAACATCGATTGTAGGCTTGCATGAAACATTTCCTTGTCTGTTGATGATGCTTGCTGGGATATGAAGCGCGCGATGAATTCGGAAAGAAAACAGCGAAAATTCCGTGAGCGCTTCGACATGTTGTTCTGATCAGCCTTCTGAGCTCCGATTGAGGGGATGGGAAATGCATCTGGATATTTGTGAGGCACGCAAGAATCAGGGTGCCTCCAATATGGTACCGGGTTAAGTTTGGGAGACCTTGGCGACCAAGCAACATTCAGTGGACGATGACCCCTTAAAGGTATATAGAATGAAGCCCGTGACAACGAATACCACTTGGATGGATCGAACCAATGGCACTGGCCATGGTCAACGTTTTATGGAATGCATGCATCATGCATAGGCAATGCATGCATCGACTTTGAGGCTCCAAACATTGGACGAGCGTATCAACTCCACAAGGTTCGATGGTAAGCCTGGACGCATTTAGAGAAAAAGTGGGAAGCCAATTGCTCCGTTAGAAGTAGGCTAAATAACACCCATGCCGCCGACTAATCAAAATGGATGTCAGTAAGTAATGACCTTGCCCTCCGTTTCGGCAGGAGTCGATCTACGAGACTAAAACTTTGGGAGGTTTGACAGCTGCGCAACCCCCCACCCCTTCTACTCAGATCGTACATACTCGCTCACCTGCTTGTAAAATTGTCTTGGCTAAGAACATACGAGTTCAAGCTTGTAGTGCGGATGCAATGCAATGCAATGTTGACTCTCCATGGAGATAAGCCTAAAAATGCGCTTCAGGACGGGGGTTGAACATTAAAAAAAAATGCTGTTACGTATTTTATTAACGCTCCCATGGTTGATTCGTTAAATTCCGTGGCCGCACATCACTGCTGTACAAAAATGGCCGCACACCACTGCTGTACAAAAATGGCCGCACACCACTGCTGTACACAAATGGCCGCACACCACTGCTGTACACAAATGGCCGCACGCCACTGCTGTACAAAAATGGCCGGACACCACTGCTGTACAAAAATGAAATATGTGATTGTTGGCGCTGCAATAATTTGTTGCATTCAGCTATTTGGTGCAAAAGGTGATACCCCACTGCTCAGTGTAATTTCTGCATCAGATAGCTGAATGCAACAAAGTACTGCAACGCCAACAACCACTGACTTCTTTCTTTACGCAGAGACGTCAAAAGGATTTTAAAGATTTTATTCGCACAGCGATTTTAAAGATCCACTGAATTTCAAGCTGCATATCTGAGTAGTGTGTATGTAGACCACGTGGCGCCCGCCCTTCTGCTGTCAATGCACAAGTTTCATGTTTAGATACGATGGCACACGCTGCAGGTAGGCTTTGTCTAGTATTCGCAACGTAGGTGGTGACGCATGGTGGCGACGGACAGTGCTTGGCGACTCATCGCGATGAAAGCCCAACTAAATAGCTAATTAAAATCATATTGACTTTAGCAATATTATAGCAAAACTGACTCACAATGAATGTGGCCTGTTCAGTATCTGGTGTGACTTCTCATGACGTCACATACCACAGTAATTGTCATGAGCCAAACCCAACGATTGGTGCAAACCCGCGGAACCACGATTCGTAAGTTCGTAACGTTCGTGAATGTGGTGAATCTACGGCCCATTTGACATATAGCTTTATACTTCTGTAGATTCGTCAATTATTTTATGAAACCGGGCCCTTTTCAGGAATTTGTGTTCAAAAGATGCAAAAGGAAAAAGACAACATCAGTGTAAGGAGACAAAATGAGATCCTGCTCGTTGTTTGTCATACACGTTGGACGTTTATGAAATATTATTTAGGAAAGGCAAGTATCTCTATTTTTCTCTCCTACCTGATGCCACCGGAAGGATGGGCATTTGTTGATACCACTCAGCAGTAAACATGCATACTCTGAGCCATTTGAACCTTCATGAGATCTGAATGATTCGGATGTTAGCTACTGCATTTCTTTCCTGATAGAACGAACCAACAGTACGGCTCCAGCCGTCCAGTATTGTGGGAGAAACTATGTGTGAAGTGAGGCGAACATCTAGATCAAATAGGTTACTTGTATAACTGTGATTTATGGATTTAAGGACACAAGGATAAACTTCGGATTTCATCGTTTCAGATAATTCATATATTTATGCGACCTGTTCACAGCAAGCTTTGTCACCGCTACTCTATGACAGGTGAACATTCATAGGCATATCTCAACATCGAATGTTTAGAGAAGGGGAGGCTAGACCCGCCTGCAGTGTCAGCCTGTACTCAAAATTGGAGCGATGCTCGCTGGCGCCAGACGTGACCTGGCGGTGGCCGGACAAGCACCGATTGACACCAATTTGTATTGCAGGGCACGTTGACTGCCGCTGGCCAAATAGTCAAAATGGCATCAGCCAACCGGGCCGTCAGCGGCGACCCATTCCCTGGCCAGCGGCGGCGGCTACACCAGACGGCTAAAAATACCGCCAGAACTGAAACATTCCACAACAGACACGCTGCGCCTCTCCGCCGCTCCGCCGGGTCTGCCGTAATCTATCATGAGCGCCCGCGAGATGACCTTCAGCGCCCTAAGCTGTCAGACAGGGTGCACTCCTCGCGGTCACAGTCCGTGCCGTCGGGGGGTGTGCCGGCGTGATTGGCGCGGGCCGAGCTTATCCGGCTAATTCGTGACGAAAACTTTCGCACATCCCAACTATGTGCGCGGTAGATTAATGGAAGTCTGCTGTTAATGTCATACGCTTCCTTTAGCTTCCTCTTAGCGTGTGCTAAGTTAGTCTGACATCGGCGAAGTTTTAGTGTGTGGGTCTGGCACTGCTGGCCCCGAGGCAAAACTGGAAGCCGGAGAGCTGTAGCGTGACGCCCACTGGTCTCGGGCCGGTCATGCATGAGCTAGCTCCGAGTAGGACAATTGCTGAACGTTGCTGTCGTTGATGACGTCAAACTTAGATCACACAACTGCAGCCATTTCATGAGAAAACAGAACACTGGATGATGTTGTTCCGTCGTCGGGAGCGAACGCTCCTTCACGTGGGTACAGATCCAGCTTCTGATGTCTGTTGCTCGTGCCATCGCATGTTGACTTTTCACTTTTAGCTGAAAACAAAATAACATTTTAGCTTTTAGCTTCCTTTTTTGTGACTTTTCATCTCCATGTATCCACTCATCACTCATCACTCTAGCTTACTGTTCACGTTTAGCACGTTTTATTGGATGGAATATAGGTATGAGGCCCTGGCCAAGTCGTAAGAAGAGTAAAATAGCATGTCGAGACGAAAAATAGCAGCAGTTACGACAGCGGGACAAATGTCACAGTGCTCGTGACGGTATTTCGCGACTTAGTTGAGGTCATGATGTGGGCAGCGCCGGTCAGCGCCGATGACATTCAGGCAACGCGCACACCGGTGATACCTTCTGTATCATAGAGGTAACCTTCCAGCTTCTGTCCGCATTCAGGGTCGCATGTATTCTGAGCGTCGCATGGGTGTCAGTAGATTCGTCTCCTATGTTGTTGGTTAAATGATATGCGTGGTTCATTGTTGTTTTTATATGTACAGATATATGCTCTTCGATCACTTCCTCTGCCGTAAATGCCATAGGAATGAAGACATTTCGGTGATTTGGATGACACTTTGTATTCATGCCGGCAGGCAATCGTGCCGAAGTCGCTAAGCGTAGATCCGCTTGTTTCATTAATTTAAGACACCTTCATAAGATGCTGTTGTATGCTGATGGCGGATCTCGTAGGCAATTATGTGGATAGCGATGCGTTTGTATCTGCATGTATGTAATCACAGCTCTCAGAGCTGACAATTCGACTAACTGGCAGCGCGGCAGAATTTCCTGCATCTTGCAGCGCATGGTAGGGTCGTTATGCAGCATCCACCCAGCGGCACCTGCCGAGCAACAGTTATCGGCCGCGGAGTGGGCCGGTCGGGGGACGCCGCGGCAGTGACTGAGACCGGCGCGTCCGCGGCCAGCTGGGGTGCAGAGGACCCGTGGTGCGACCACTCTCTCGAGTGGGCTCACCTCCACCGGCCGGTCAACCGGCGGCACGGCAGCCGGCAGACGAGGCGACAGCCGCCCACAACGGCCCACACCGCTGCCAGCCAATATTTTTGTTTTGTTTTACCTGATGTGCTCACGCAACATTGTCTGGCTGGAGACAGCTACCACGTGGAAGTACCCCAATACATGCCTTTGACTTTGACTTTGACAGCCGTCCATTTCGGCCCAGACCGCTGTCAGCGAGATCAGTCCACACCTCTGACTGCCTGCAGAGCACGGAGCTGACGCCATATATATATATATATGTGTGTGTGTATATATATATATATATATATATATATATATATATATATATATACATATATATATATATATATATGTGTGTGTGTATATATATATATATATATATATATATATATATATATATATATATATATATATATATATATATATATATATATATATATATATACATATATATATATATATATACATATGCTACAGATGGCATATGGCATGTGGCATATACAGTGTGTGAGGTCAGCACTGTCCCACTTGCATCCGTGGCGACGGGCTGTAACAGCAGGAGCCTATGAGCACCAGCACCAGCACATGAGCACCAGCACCAGCACCAGCCCCAGCACCAGCACATGAGCACCAGCACCAGCAGCGGCCGCCAGCGGCCGAACCAGATGGCACCGGCCGCACCCAGCAGTGCTGACAACCAGAGGGCGCAGAGGATCGGCCAGTGCGGTCGAGCTGTAGCTATATGGTGTCGTCGATATATGAGTCGACTTCGGTGAAATGAGTCAACATGCTTTGAAGAAGTTGGCCTACGTGTTTTCGTTTCTGCGCCGTTTTATGATGCAGGAGAGAAAAGCGTTCTGGCTCGCAAGACGCATCGATCTTGAAAAGGTAAACAGCTTTGCAGGGAACTGGTCGAAAAATACGCGGACTAGGCACGAGGGCGCGGGCAGGTATTTAGGGAATTTAAAAGACCACCTTAAGGTTGTGGAGGTATAGATTATAAGGTGGCTGCAACATCACTGCCTGTCCATAAGACCTAAAGTTCCCTAAACTTCATGCGGACTAATGTTTGTTAGTGGCTCAAAGGCCATATACCATAGTTAACCCGCGAGTCACTGGAGGAGGGCTTCTTCTGCCCCCCCTCTTGGTTAATCTGCTATGGCAATCAAACCAACTGAGATAGCAGCTTGATACTTTCAGTACCTTCAGATGGACACATAGGGTATGTTGTGTGAAACACTGGCCTCATGGTCATCTTTGGTCATGTTCTAATGACGTCATGAAGCCGTTCGTAGGCGTGGTTTGCAGCCTCTCAAACGGTTGCATGTTGTTATGCGATACACCCGGGACAGTGTATACCAACAGATCAATGCAGGTGCCGTTGGTGTATCAGAGGTTATTACGCTATCATTTGACCCCAACTAGGTCATTTCTGCATGACCACGCAGTCGATGCGCCCCTAAATCCCAATAACCAGCCGGTCAACTAGGTCATTATGGGTCATTTTGATACTATTAATTTCATTCAAACATAGTGCCCGCCTAGGAATGGAAACGATGATCAAGTCGTTATGAAATCCATATATCGGTTACCAAAAACATTCTTGCCTGGAGGCATCATAGGTCACGCATGCATATATCTGTTTTGAGGTGCAATGCCATGTCATGTTGTAATGGCATCACAAACTTGATCGCAGGTGCTGCTCTTCCCGCCCGAATCGGTTGCTTGTTGTCATCCGACACAATATATCACTGACAGGACAATCCAGCTGCAATAATTATAAAGAGGTCAGTGTTTACCGCGTGACCTCAAGTAGGACACATTGGAGAGAGAGGAGAGAGAGAGAGAGAGAGAGAGAGAGAGAGAGAGAGAGAGAGAGAGAGAGAGAGAGAGAGAGAGAGAGAGAGAGAGAGAGGGGGAGAGGGGGAGACGGGGGAGAGAGGGAGAGAGAGAGAGGGAGAGGGAGAGGGAGAGGGAGAGAGAGAGAGAGAGGGGGGAGAGAGAGAGAGAGAGAGAGAGAGAGAGAGAGTATTATGTGGTATATGCGAATGTGTTGGCCGGTTTTTCGAGCTCCTCGTGGAAATGTAGCCTATAAATGTGTAGCCTGTGACCTTATTTGACTTGTGACCTCATACGCTTTATGCCACATTATACCAATAAGCAAAATTACAAAGCATATACGGATATTTATGTCAGGTTTTCAAGATCCTTGCGAAAATGTGTCCCAGAAAATGAATTGCATTGTATGCTGAATCAAAGCGGCAATTTGACTTCCTCCCCTCAAGTGGCCTTACTTGACCTGAGGCCAGAAAGTGATTGCATGGGCAATTGTAGGTACACACTGCATTTGTTCAACCGCAGCTGAGATTTTATGGTACCTTAATGCTCTGATTGGCGTGAATAACATGAGCTCCCGATAACGGTCCAATGTAGGTGACTTGACATAATCTGTGACCTCACTTGTGACCTCCAAGTAAACAAAAAATACTTTACTTCCATTAAAGTTATGGGGGTATAGAATGCCGTTTGAATCGCTGTAATCCGTTCATTGGTTGTGAAGATACAAAGGGGAAAAGTCCCCCCCAACCCCACCCCACCCCTAGTGACACGTGTGAGTGGAAATACCCTAGTGACTGTCGGGTATTTGGGTAGGGAGAGAGAGAGAGAGAGAGAGAGAGAGAGAGAGAGAGAGAGAGAGAGAGAGAGAGAGAGAGAGAGAGAGAGAGAGAGAGAGAGAGAGAGAGAGAGAGAGAGAGTATTATGTGGTATATGCGAATGTGTTGGCCGGTTTTTCCAGCTCCTCGTGGAAATGTAGCCTATAAATGTGACCTGTAACCTTATTTGACTTGTGACCTCATAGGCGTTATGCCACATTATACCAATAAGCAAAATTACAAAGCATATACGGATATTTATGTCAGGTTTTCAAGATCCTTGCGAAAATGTGTCCCGAAAATGAATTGCATTGTATGCTGAATCAAAGCGGCAATTTGACTTCCTCCCTCAAGGGCCTTACTTGACCCGGAGGCCAGAAAGTGATTGCATGGGCAATTGTAGGTACCCACTGCATTTGTTCAACCGCAGCTGAGATTTTATGGTACCTTAATGCTCTGATTGGCGTGAATAACATGAGCTCCCGATAACCGTCCAATGTAGGTGACTTGACATAATCTGTGACCTCACTTGTGACCTCCAAGTAAACAAAAATATTTTACTTCGATTAAAGTTATGGGGGTATAGAATGCCGTTTGAATCGCTGTAATCCGTTCATTGGTTGTGAAGATACAAAGGGGAAAAGTCCCCCCCCAACCCCCCACCCCACCCCTAGTGACACGTGTGAGTTGAAATACCCTAGTGACTGTCGGGTTAATTTGGCGTCACATGTGCCGCACCATTACCTCAGTTGATGACACGCTGCCTGGCAGCCTTTGACTTTCATGTCGTGATAAGATTACATACATTTCCTTCACGAGCTCGTATGCAGCTTCCTTCTAAAGGGGTCGGCTCCCGTCTAAAATGGTCACCTGGTAGCCGGCCCAAAAATGATGAGCCGAGACAGCGGGGACTCTGTGTCTAGGCATTGCTGCCGGTTAAGCTCTCAGCTAAAATTATGCCATTGAGATGGAGCTTCGTAGTGTGCTGGTAGCGTCACAGTCTGCCCAGTATCCATCTCTGGCTCACATGGACTCTAGTCTTGTGGAGTCATTCTAGTTGAACGGTCGGGTTACCTTAATGATAATCATCTCTGAATCCCTTCAGAGATCAGGCGGAGCATGAAAGTGCATTAGTTACAATACCGGACAAAAATGCATCTGTTCTTTTGTAATCACACAAACTGGCATGCAGTGATTTGGAGCATAGCTTATGCCCATTTATTATTGTACATCATATGCGACCGAGGATGACGGAAATGTAGGGGCTGTGGAAGGAGGGGCAAGAGGCTGACACGGTGTCTGTAGACTGTCAACGCCAGAACATTTACCTCACAAACCGATTGCCATCCTGACAGGAATGAGGTCAATGGGTGTCACATCCTGTCAGCTAAGGTTGCTAACTGGGACGGAGGGGTGACCTTGACAATGGGTGTCACACGCTGTCAGCTGAGGTTGCTAACTGGGAGGGGTGAGACAATGGGTGTAACTGTCAGCTGGGGTTGTAAGTAGGACGGAGGGGTGACCTTGACAATGGGTGTCACACGCTGTCAGCTGAGGTTGCTAACTGGGACGGAGGGGTGACATTGACAATGGGTGTCACACGCTGTCAGCTAAGGTTTTTAACTGGGAGGAGGGGGGGGATTTAAAAAGGATGGTGTCATTTAATCTTGAGTTGTTTTTGGGAATGGGGGACATTGACAAGGGTGTCACGCTGAGGTTGCTAACTGGGACGGAGGGGTGACATTGACAATGGGTGTCACACGCTGTCAGCTGAGGTTGCTAACTGGGACGGAGGGGTGACATTGACAATGGGTGTCACACGCTGTCAGCTGAGGTTGCTAACTGGGACGGAGGGGTGACATTGACAATGGGTGTCACACGCTGTCAGCAGAGGTTGCTAACTGGGACGGAGGGGTGACATTGACAATGGGTGTCACACGCTGTCAGCAGAGGTTGCTAACTGGGACGGAGGGGTGACATTGACAATGGGTGTCACACACTGTCAGCTGAGGTTGCTAACTGGGACGGAGGGGTGACATTGACAATGGGTGTCACACGCTGTCAGCAGAGGTTGCTAACTGGGACGGAGGGGTGACATTGACAATGGGTGTCACACGCTGTCAGCTGAGGTTGCTAACTGGGACGGAGGGGTGACATTGACAATGGGTGTCACACGCTGTCAGCAGAGGTTGCTAACTGGGACGGAGGGGTGACATTGACAATGGGTGTCACACGCTGTCAGCAGAGGTTGCTAACTGGGACGGAGGGGTGACCTTGACAATGGGTGTCACACGCTGTCAGCAGAGGTTGCTAACTGGGACGGAGGGGTGACATTGACAATGGGTGTCACACGCTGTCAGCTAAGGTTGCTAACTGGGACGGAGGGGTGACATTGACAATGGGTGTCACACGCTGTCAGCTAGTGACGGGGGGGGGGAGGTTGCTAACTGGGACGGAGGGGTGACATTGACAATGGGTGTCACACGCTGTCAGCTGAGGTTGCTAACTGGGACGGAGGGGTGACATTGACAATGGGTGTCACACGCTGTCAGCTGAGGTTGCTAACTGGGACGGAGGGGTGACATTGACAATGGGTGTCACACGCTGTCAGCTGAGGTTGCTAACTGGGACGGAGGGGTGACATTGACAATGGGTGTCACACGCTGTCAGCTGGGGTTGCTAACTGGGACGGAGGGGTGACCTTGACAATGGGTGTCACACACTGTCAGCTGAGGTTGCTAACTGGGACGGAGGGGTGACATTGACAATGGGTGTCACACGCTGTCAGCAGAGGTTGCTAACTGGGACGGAGGGGTGACCTTGACAATGGGTGTCACACGCTGTCAGCTAAGGTTGCTAACTGGGACGGAGGGGTGACATTGACAATGGGTGTCACACGCTGTCAGCTAAGGTTGCTAACTGGGACGGAGGGGTGACATTGACAATGGGTGTCACACGCTGTCAGCTGAGGTTGCTAACTGGGACGGAGGGGTGACATTGACAATGGGTGTCACACGCTGTCAGCTGAGGTTGCTAACTGGGACGGAGGGGTGACATTGACAATGGGTGTCACACGCTGTCAGCTGAGGTTGCTAACTGGGACGGAGGGGTGACATTGACAATGGGTGTCGCACGCTGTCAGCTGAGGTTGCTAACTGGGACGGAGGGGTGACCTTGACAATGGGTATCACACACTGTCAGCTGAGGTTGCTAACTGGGACGGAGGGGTGACCTTGACAATGGGTGTCACACACTGTCAGCAGGGGTTGCTAACTGGGACGGAGGGGTGACATTGACAATGGGTGGCACACGCTGTCAGCTGGGGTTGCTAACTGGGACGGAGGGGTGACATTGACAATGGGTGTCACACACTGTCAGCTGAGGTTGCTGACTGGGACGGAGGGGTGACATTGACAATGGGTGTCACACGCTGTCAGCTGGGGTTGCTAACTGGGACGGAGGGGTGACTCAGACAGATCATCTTTGTATACAGTCAATGGTGGTTGTGGTTCACATGGTCAAGAACGGAGGCATCTTACCACCAACTGTTCGCTCTATCACCGTCCTAACCGCTGGAGTCATGGGTGGCTCTTCCCTGCAGGCCACACAATTTCCCCACTAACCCCTTGAGAAACTGAGGCAGAGCATTGGCTTTGCCAAATAATGGGAGTAAGCTGTGAAACTGCAGGAACACCCGGGCACGTAGACCTTCCGGTGAAATTGGCAACTTCTGTAATTCGATTCCTGGTGCTGCCCTGACAACTACATGGGAGCAATAAGACCAGCACCTTTTGGCTCTATGGTGATTTGGCACTAAAATGGCATGACCTTTGCAGATTTGCGTAAATTATCGAGTATTTGTGACAGCACAAGGAGCAATTCAGGGTGACAACTCAGACAAATCCAAAGCGAGTGCTGTTCATTCAAGTAGAGCTCAAATGCGTGAGTTTGCGTTTTGAAGTTGGAATACATTGCTATATGTGCATTGCAATCAGTGTAATGTTACCAAGACCAAGCCCGACCTGAGGCGGCTTTGGTATCGCCCGGTACCAGTCAATGCAGCTCGGTCTGTGTCTGTGTCTGTGTCTGTCTCTGTCTCTGTCTCTCTTCTGTTTCTGTTTCTGTTTCTGTTTCTGTTTCTGTTTCTGTTTCTGTTTCTGTTTCTGTTTCTGTTTCTGTTTCTGTTTCTGTTTCTGTTTCTGTCTCTGTCTCTGTCTCTGTTTCTGTCTCTGTCTCTGTCTCTGTCTCTGTCTCTGTCTCTGTCTCTGTCTCTGTCTCTGTCTCTGTCTCTGTCTCTGTCTCTGTCTCTGTCTCTGTCTCTGTCTCTGTCTCTGTCTCTGTCTCTGTCTCTGTCTCTGTCTCTGTCTCTGTCTCTGTCTCTGTCTCTGTCTCTGTCTCTGTCTCTGTCTCTGTCTCTGTCTCTGTCTCTGTCTCTGTCTCTGTCTCTGTCTCTGTCTCTGTCTCTGTCTCTGTCTCTGTCTTTGTTTCTGTCTCTGCCTCTATCTCTATGTGTATTCTTCCTCCCTGGCCTTACTTACAGTACAACTACCTTTCATGTAGCTGTCGGTGGATCGAATACCGTATAATATCCATTTTAAACAAGCCCCTTGTCATAGAATTTGCTCAGTTTTTCTTCAGATAGTCAATCCACCACTATATAGCAATTTCAGTAACTTATCATTAATCGTCACTCATGCACGACATCTTGGCATCTTCCCGAATGCAAGGAGGTGGTTGTTACGATCCCCTGGCGTTTCAAAACGGAAAGTGCTGGCGGCGTGAAGCCAAGGCCAGCGCGTTGTGCATGGCGAGATCCCGATGTATTGGTATTAACTTCTTATTTTTGTCCTTGGGGTCACTGGTGAATCGCCCAGTTCAGTTTAAAACTTAATTATGTGTTCAAATCAATTCAGGAATTTCACGCTTATATTATATCTTCATCAAAGCAATAACCGCTACTCCTTTGAAATGCTACGCATATTATTCCTCAATTGCTAGATATGTCACCGATGCGCAATGCGTTGCATTTGTCATGATGTCAAGATGTCAAGACTTAGATG
Organism: Ashinkailepas kermadecensis; assembly: GCA_034440615.1. Classification (NCBI taxonomy): domain Eukaryota; kingdom Metazoa; phylum Arthropoda; class Thecostraca; family Neolepadidae; genus Ashinkailepas; species Ashinkailepas kermadecensis. The sequence goes on from JAOTOM010003815.1 coordinate 81,242, forward strand.
AATTTGAGGTTTTCCCGTTTTCGAAAATTCCGGAATAGTGCCGGTAAGCACTCGTTTCCAATGAGTGCCATTAACTACAAATTTACGCCAAATCTCGTTTCAACGTTCCAATTAGCTCCGGGGTGACTCAGAAGTCGAAAGAGGTCACATGGGTTCACGTTTGGTCCGTGGCCTCGGATGCGGTATCACTCTACCACGTCCGGCATTGGCAATTTGAGAGAAGTAAGTGGGATTAATCGTCGATAATTTGTGACACTGGCGAAAAGCTGCCTGAAATGTTCCCTTACTCAGTCGTAGATCAGCGATTTGTCATGACTTCTTTTATTTGTTCGCACCATGACGCTGGAATAGGATTCTTGATCAACCATGTCAGGTGGCGATTCGCTAACGGGTGCTGCTTTTGTGGGGTCGTAAAAGGAAATACTTTGGGGTCGCATCAACACGATTATCTGTTCTGGCGATGGATAAACATAATACTATGCGAATATTTGTGACCATTTGTCTACATATATATATATATATATATATATATATATATATATATATATATATATATATATGTATATTATCTTCTGACGATGAGAAACACGAGAACAGCTACTACATCAATCCTCATAATACTGGTATTTTCCTCATCAGATTGTGTTCACCTTTTCATTAATTGATCACATTTTAGCTTTTCGATTTGCTTGAAGCCTATTGACGACCTCTATGCGAGCTGCACAATGTTTGTAAACAGCTATTTATGTTCCAGTCAGCCTTGCGATCAAAATACAACATTATTAGAACCACGAATCGAAGCACGCGACGCATTCACAGACCATTACAGTTCGGTCAGCTGAAGTCGAATAACGGCTTCTGCTGTTCTTTGAGTGGTGGTGGCGGTGATGATGATTATGGCGAGTTAACCCTCGCCCGTATATAGGGGGTGCAACCCCCCTAAGGTTTTTTGTGTATTCCTTCCAAACCGATGAACGGATCGCTCTGATATTTTCCGTACCCTCTGGGGCAACCTTTTGACGACTTTTCGTGAAATTTTTTTTGGAGCGCATGTCAGGTCACAGTGTTATGAGGTCATAAAAGGGAGCACCTCCGAGCAGTTTTCAACAAATACGTGATTATCGCACCTAAACATGACATTGTTGCCTACATCGACTGGTATTATGTGTTTTGCAATGCAATTTTGCAATGCCCAGATGGGTTCCCATTGGAAAAATAATGTTCCAAAAATCGGTGACCTCGGTTGACCTCGTTTGACCTTCCGACATTTTTTAGCTGACCTACGGTAATTTTTCGTGCTGAATTCGAATTCAGCGTCCATTTTTACCCTGAGGAACTCTAAACTTCGAAATTGGAACCACTCTTAAAAAAGTTGGATATTTGGGGTCACGGCTTTGACCTCATTTGGTGCATGACATATTGGTCCGATCACATCGTGTCACATGTCGTCATGTTCGCAAGGTCCCAATAAACATGTTGCCGGCCATGTCGTGCATATTTAGACAGTAGTTTCGATATAACTGACGATTTTCTTCGGAAAATACAAAAAAAAATCAATTTTAGACCTTTGATCTGACCTGGAAGGTCAACCATTGACCTTAGAAGGTCATACTGAATTCCAATCGCGAGATCTCCGCCGAATCTATAACTTTCATATTCGGTTCGTTTTCGTAACATGCACGGTTTCAAATCGCCAGGGGGGGGGTCGTACCAACCCCCCCCCCCCTATACGGCCGAAGGTGGTAAAATGCCGAAAACTGGCGAGGGTTAATGCATGTGCGTTGTGATGTGTGTGGAGTGTTAGGCCACTCCACACACATCACACGTATGTGATGATGAGATGAAAGTGGCGTCGGGAAATCGTTATTCGGGGACAGAAGTATGGCGAAACTGTGGGTCACTATCATATTTTGTAATACTCCAAGAATGATCGTTCGTCACGGTCACGCATCAGTTCCACATCTCCTCGTCTCGGATAGTTGCGTTCTTTCCCGCTCCTCATTCCGAAGTCGAGAGACATCTCCAAGAATAGCATCTTCAAAAGTCTGAGTGGTTTTGATCACGTATCTGCACCAGCGTCCCACATATCTGTACCACGTAATATGTGGAGGAGGCCGCAGATCTTGGCTGCTTTCCCATGCCATTCACTTTGAGTTGTCATCTTTTTTCAAAGCATCTCTCGTCCCTGAAATATGTTCAATTCGTGATATCCATGTCCTAAATGAATCCAATGAATGACTGAACAGCTTCAGGGATTCTTCCTCTTTCTTTCAGCAGATGTGCTTGTTCACATCGCTTCGTATATGGTCTCTGATAGCAGTGTGCATTTTGGATAAGCATGCTATATTCAGGATTGAAGTACTAAACTACGAGCAAAGGAACAATATGTTGGCATATCTTTGTGAACAATGTATTCGGTTAGTATTTCCTCAGAGCACTTGGCCTTATCTATGCATTTCTGAACAATGCAAATGCAAGGATATATGTGCACTGTCGCTCCCACAACGTCTAAAAGGAAGATGGTAATATTCGGACTACTATCCTTGTTAAACGTGTTAGGTGGAAAACAACTTTCTGACCATTTGCCTCTCTAGTCGTTGTCAAGCTCGTTGCATTAGTAAGAGCATAAAGTGGTCAACATGTCTGCCGAGCCACACATGTCGGAGCCTGTTGGCGTTCGTGGGATTCGAACCCGGGTGTCGGGAGCAGAAATCCGCCGTCTTGCGAACTGCGACGCTTGGGATGATAAGCAATGCTTTGTTGGATGCGTGAAATACTCGAATCGCCTGATGTTTTTTTTCCGGAGGCTGGCGTATCAGGCTGATGTTTACGCCTGGCTTGTTGATGAGATTAGATGTCAGAACTGCTTGCCGCTGCTGTGATTTTCCGTCGTTTCCAGCGAGGCTCTGTCTCCGGGATGCTTGTGTCGTCCCATGCTGGTGGATGACTGTTGTCTTATATTCCCTTACTCTGATCGACAGTGGGCATCGGGTTTCACTTCTTCTCTTTGTATGCTGTACCTCGACTGCATGGCATGGTGATAAGCAGTCCATAATTTGCTCCTGGTTGTTGATAGGCGTGATCTAGTTCGTGAACGTCAGAGTGATCTTACTTCTGAAGACTGCTCTAATGTCATAGCGTTCACAGATTCCCCTGGCGGTCTCAACAAGGCCTCTGCTGTATGTGAGGGGTACTGTTCTGATGGGTCTGCGTCCCTGTCTCTGTCGAAGGCTTGGGAGGTTTGGTCCATCGTTGGATCAGCTGTGTTGGATTCGGATTTGGATTTGGTTCGCATGGAACATGGTGGATATGCGTGTCCATTTCAGTGTTCCATCTCTTCGTCTCCGTGGTAATGACCTTGGCGCAATGTTGCAGACACGTCATTGTTCCTCTCTCGATGTCTGGATGGTGGGATCGGAAGTTGAGATAGCGGCCTGTGGGTGCGGGATTCCTGTGTGCAAATGGAATGAAGTCTGCTCCGATGCGTTCCACTTCAGCGTCCAGGAACGGAGTCTGTTGTTCTTCTGTTCCACTGTGAACTGGAGATGGATGGTCGCAGGCTGTGCAGGTGGCGACGTGGTGCTGTGGCGCCATCCTGGTGTTGCCAGATGAATAACGCATCATCTTTGTATCATAGCGTTACAGGTGGTGGGAGAGGCACGCTCTGCAGTGCCATGTTCCGAAAAGTCCTATATAGATGCTCGCAATCACTGATGGCGGTGCTGGCCGCATGGACGCCAACACAATTTTCGTAACAAACTGTTGAAATCCCTACTGTTGAAGTCATGGAAGCTGAGTAACTAACTCTTTCCATTTCAGAAAAACGACACAGTGTGGTTGTATGTGGTGACGAGCCCGTAGCATGCTGTGGCTGTGGCAGTGGCTGTGGCAGTGGCTGTGGCAGTGGCTGTGGCAGTGGCTGTGGCAGTGGTTGTGGCAGTGGCTGTTGCAGTGACTGTGGCAGTGGCTGTGGCAGTGGCTGGGACAGTGGCAGTGGCTGTGGCAGTGGCTGTGACAGTGGCTGTGACAGTGATTGTGGCAGTGGCTGTGGCAGTGGCTGTGGCAGTGGCTGTGGCTGTGGCTGTGGCAGTGACTGTAGCTGGGGCTGTGGCAGTGGCTGTGGCAGTGGCTGTGGCAGTGGCTGTGGCAGTGGCTGTGGCTGTGGCTGTGGCAGTGGCTGTGGCAGTGGCTGTGGCAGTGGCTGTGGCAGTGGCTGTGGCAGTGGCAGTGGCTGTGACAGTGGTTGTGGCAGTGGCTGTGGCAGTGGCTGTGACAGTGGCTGTGGCAGTGGCTGTGACAGTGGCTGTGGCAGTGACTGTGGCAGTGGCTGTGGCAGTGGCTGTGACAGCGGCAGTGGCTGTGACAGTGGTTGTGGCAGTGGCTGTGGCTGTGGCAGTGACTGTAGCTGGAGCTGCGCCTATAGCTGTGGTTGTGGCCGTGGCTGTGGATGTGTTTGCCTTTGGGGCTGTTACTCTAGCTGTGGCTGTGACCATGACTGTAGTTGTGGCTGTGACAATGACTGTAATAGTGGCCGTGGCAGTGGCCGCAACCGTGGCTGTGTCTGTGAATGTGGCTGTGACTGTGGCCGTGGCTTGTGGCCGTGGCCGTGGCTGTGCCTGTGCCTGTGACTGTGACTGTGACTGTGACTGTGACTGTGACTGTGACTGTGACTGTGACTGTGACTGTGACTGTGACTGTGACTGTGACTGTGACTGTGACTGTGACTGTGACTGTGACTGTGACTGTGACTGTGACTGTAGCTGATAAGACCCGACTTTAACAAATGGCTCGTGTGTTGGCTAGTGGACTCGTTCAACCATTGTGAACTCTTGATGAAACATAAAGCTGAATCATTTCCCTGCAACTACGATATGAGCAGTTCCGTTGCGAGGAACCGCATTCCGTTCCATTTCATCATACTGTTCCTCTCTTCCATGACATCTCAACAGGAAATACTTGGAGACTGTGAGCAGCGCTGACCGATTTCGATCAGACGGCACTCCAGCATTGCCAACCTCTTCCATTGTTCCCATCAGACGGGATGGAAAGATTTCGAACCTAAATGAGGTGCAGAGATGGGACGAAAAGCACACTTTCAAATCGTCAGTATCATGCAACATTATAAGACGTTATAGGTAAAGCTCATGTTAATGCTCTCAAAGCTGCGGACTGCTGTTCCTTACGGCCTTACGGCCCATCCCTTCCCATCATGTTCCAGCGCACGTATTTGCCGTAGATTACGTTCCACTTTCCGTCGCTCTGTGTACAGCGGCAGCCTGCAGTGGGTGATGCATCTCAACGCGTAAAAGGTCGGTCGCTTCTCGTGGCAGACGGACGTCGTTTGGTCGGCGGAGCAGCGGCACAAGCTTGTCGACCGAAGCATGCGCTTTACGACGTCATCAGCTGGCGGTGCGTCGGCGAATGTGTGACGATCTGCGCCAAATTGGGCCGGATGAAAGTGTTGTCTGGCCCGGGAGCGCGCCACTTTGTCGACAGCGTCTGGCGGCGTCTAGCAGCGCGCCAACATCCAACAACCAAGGGCACGCATGAAACGCGTCGTAAACGCGCCGTCGATGTACGGCTGTTGTTCCTTGTGGCAGCTGGTCACCCGTTTTTGTTTTATCATTTGAATAGCGCAGACGGCTCTCATACGAACAGCGAATCACAGATACTTGGGTGTGGAGAGAGGCGGATGCAGCCTCTTAAGCCATGTCTGGAGTCGATGTTGTCGATTCGGAGGCCAAGCAGTTAAACATGATTTACTGACAAAGGAAAGAAAATACACCATCGTATATTGAACGTTTTATGATGACAGATTTCGCTTTTATCATAATGCTGTTCACAGAGTAAACTGTCGATGCGTTTGGCACTTTTGGAGAGTTGATAACATAAACCGACGTTGTTACCGAGTCTAATTCGGCGAACTTGTTTGTCTGTAGAATGCCAGTTTTTGGTCTCCGGACAATTTCCACAGAGCTGGCTTGGACCGCGCTGATCCGACGTACGCCGGCTAAATGTGTGATTGTTGGAATCCGACCGAGCTACGTAGCAGTTCCTCGCGCATGCAGTAAGACTTGAAAGTGATAACACATAGAGCATTGAGTTAAGTCTCAAATCACATTCATCGAGGAAGGGTGGACGAGAGGGTCATCGGAGCTAAATGCTGTATGTCATTAGGTGTAGCCACGGTAAATGTGGCTCGCGAGCTTGTTTGAGTTGGAGGGAGAGGCTTAGCTACATTTTGAATGGAGGAAACCGTCTTCATTAATGGTGCAGGCAGGTTAGAAAGGGAGAGGGGATGAAGACTATTCCACGGGTTTTCATGAAGACGTCTCCTTGGCCGTGCAACGATCCTGTCCTTCGAATAGATAAAATTCGATTCGAATCAATCCTTAGAATATGACACCGTCACCATCACAGTTACCTACATCTGCAGACGCATTGATCACAGCAAGCATAAAATGCAATTATTTATTTGAACGCAATCGATGCGTGCAACTAGTATTCTGATAGTGATGATTTCCATAATACGCAACAAGATATAAAAACGCTGCCTCGCGGCTCCACTAAACTCTTTTCAATCAGAAAGAGAGAGAGAGAGAGAGAGAGAGAGAGAGAGAGAGAGAGAGAGACGATCTCAACACCCTTATATTCTATAGATTACCGTGGTCACATCCCAAAGCCGAGTCCCCACCCACGAATCACGAATCCGTGGCGTGCTGCCCCTGGATATGATGCCAGTGCACACGATTTCCACTCACGATTACTCGGGGGATAGCCGTCTGCCTCTTCCTCCGAAATGCCCTAAATGTTCCCTCGATGCCCTAAATGTTCCCTCGATGCCCTAAATGTTCCCTCGATGCCGTAAATGTTCCCTCGATGCCGTAAATGTTCCCTCGATGCCGTAAATGTTCCCTCGATGCCCTAAATGTTCCCTCGATGCCGTAAATGTTCCCTCGATGCCGTAAATGTTCCCCCGATGCCGTAAATGCTCCCTCGATGCCGTAAATGTTCCCTCGATGCCCTAAATGTTCCCTCGATGCCCTAAATGTTCCCTCGATGCCGTAAATGTTCCCCCGATGCCCTAAATGTTCCCTCGATGCCGTAAATGTTCCCCCGATGCCGTAAATGCTCCCTCGATGCCGTAAGTGCTCCCTCGATGCCCCAAATGTTCCCTCCATATTGTAAATGTGCCCAGGGGCTCATTGTAGCGAGGCGGGGACGCATTTCTGACGAAAAATGTCATAGAATTGTAGAGGATTTTGACGCGCATACATTCTGCCATGGCCAGCGCCTCGCTACCAAAATATTTTGAATAAGCTAGAGAAGAATGACAGAATTAATCAAATAGTGGTTTGCATTGCTAACACGATGAGCATAGCCACCAAATAATGTTTGCCGCGGATAAGAGAATCCGGATGTCACAAAACTTGCATTTTCTGTGCTAGCGCGATCCTTACCCTGTTGAGTGTGCAACGCAAACAGATGAGATCGTGACATGGGTTAATGATATTCTTCAATCCCTGAAATGAATGACACACGAACAAGAAAAGGCATGTGCGTATTTAAGCATCCGGGCGCATTTTGGGCACTGTTATCTAGTTGTTGTTTTTTGGGGTGGCAGAACTGGTACCACGCACATAGCGGTCCTGCCGATTTGTTAACGTCAGTTGCTGGCCAGCGCTGAGGCTAGATGTCTCCATGAATTATTTTGAAAAGCCAAAACCGCCAATAATTGCTAAATTTCCGGCGTTGCTTGACTGGTGTAAGGCCACGACTCGAGCAGATTGGAGCAAGAAGTATGTAACCGACTCCGTTGCAGATTCTGTGTCCACCCATGCATTGTTAAATGCGTTGATCATGCATTTTGACAATTAAAATAACATAGCTCTGAGGTTGATGATAGGGGCATATAGGGTAGGAACACCAGGAACTACCTGTTGCAGACTCTGTGTTCCTGCCTCATGGCGTTACTCCGGTCGACTCGATAGGCTTGGGCCCCAGTCAAATAACGGTGGAAATTTGGCAGTTGTTGGCATGCGCACATAGCGGATTTGGCGCTTTAGAATTGTTCACATGAATATTTAACGTCAGCCCTGGCGGTCTCCGGCTCCGGCAGTACGGAACGCCACGACCAATCAGAAGGCGGGTCGACGGTACGGTTTTTCCAAGCGGAAATGAATGCTTCCGGACTGAATGTTCCGAGTTTTTCTAACACATTGCGCCATGTTTTTGATGTCGACAATGTCAGCAAAATATGCCTTTTTCTCATTCCAGTCTTCTTCTTCTTCTCTATTTTCTGCGCAACTAGTCCATTACCAGCTTCAACATCTCACAACGTCAAAACAAGATGTCATTAATCATGTTTGAGATCAGTGGCGACGGGTGTCGGCGCCGCGCCGCCAACAGCGCCACTCGGAGGACAGGCGACGCCGCTCACCGCCTACTCGACGGGTGTCGGCGCCGCGCCGCCAACAGCGCCACTCGGAGGACAGGCGACGCCGCTCACCGCCTACTCGCTCTGTGTTCAGTGGCGACGGGTGTCGGCGCCGCGCCGCCAACAGCGCCACTCGGAGGACAGGCGACGCCGCTCACCGCCTACTCGCTCTGTGTTCGGTGGCGACGGGTGTCGGCGCCGCGCCGCCAACAGCGTCACTCGGAGGACAGGCGACGCCGCTCACCGCCTACTCGCTCTGTGTTCAGTGGCGACGGGTGTCGGCGCCGCGCCGCCAACAGCGCCACTCGGAGGACAGGCGACGCCGCTCACCGCCTACTCGACGGGTGTCGGCGCCGCGCCGCCAACAGCGCCACTCGGAGGACAGGCGACGCCGCTCACCGCCTACTCGACGGGTGTCGGCGCCGCGCCGCCAACAGCGCCACTCGGAGGACAGGCGACGCCGCTCACCGCCTACTCGCTCTGTGTTCGGCGGCCATGCGCGCAACGGCGCTCTGCTGGCTCGTTCTGATTTTCGAATTGCCGGCGGTGAATTGCGCAACAATGAAGGCTGGAGTTTGCTGTGATAACTCAATTAAACGTCATAAAGCCACGTGTTCGCCTATTGTTCGATCGGCACGCGTTGCATTAATCAGAGCGACAGACGGCTGGCTCATGTGGCAGGTCACGCCGTGGTGTGGTAGGTCGGAATGTCTGAAACTGAACGACGTGTTCTTTCCGCTATAAAATGCAAAATGCATTCAGGAAATAATACGTATTTTCCAGACCAACTCAAGTCACACTATGAAAAGCATTCCACTTGGAAAAGATCTCACCAGTTGCATTTAGGCTCCAAAGTGCCGTAAAATTCAGCAGTCCTCCAGATACCTTTATGAACAGTCATATCTCCCATCTTTTTGCAGATGATGTTCAATAGCTACAGAGGATATATCCAAATGACGCTATCCATTTTCGGTGGATATCCGGCCATTGTGAGATATCCGGGAATGAAGGGGTATATGGATTATCTAAAGACAGTCTACCATTTCCACTTCCTCTCGTCTGTTTGTATTCGCTTTCTGACTCGCTATTAGTTCACTATTCCCTTCAGCGATTGGCTCTGCAGAAGCAGTAGGAGCACTCACCTCAACCTCATATGTTTGTCATTAAGCGAAGTCGAAGATTAAGCGACACTGGCTAACCGTGCGACAGAAATACCGATTGCTTGAAATCGCTTTGGCGCGACTAGGATTAGGTGTTGTCAGCCACATCAACACCAGTTTAGGTGTTGTCAGCTACAGTAACACCAGCCATTGTCGTTCGAGCAGACGCAACGCTCTTCCTGTTTGTGATGACTGTCACGTCTCGTCTACTATCGGACATTTCTTGTTCCTCCTGTTTGTGATCAATGTCACGTCTCGTGTACTATCGGACATTTCTTGTTCCTCCTGTTTGTGATCACTGTCACGTCTCGTGTACTATCGGACATTTCTTGTTCCTCCTGTTTGTGATCACTGTCACGTCTCGTCTACTGTCGGACATTTCTTGCTCCTCCTATTTGTGATCACTGTCACGTCTCGTCTACTGTCGGACATTTCTTGCTCTGCCGTCTTCTGTTTGCTCCTCACCGTCCATCCCCACGAGTTGCACCCGCATTCAACTTGATTCAAAGGTTCTGCTTGGTAGCGGACATGCATATAGCACCTAGAGCTCCTCATCGCGCTCCGTAGAGGCTCATCTCCTTCTCACCTTAATTCAGTTGATTTTGGGTTTTACCTGTGCACATTTTGGCGAGCCAGGGTTTATAGGGTGCTGCAGACATTGCTTCCTCCTCTGTGCTCCAATGCTTCAGACTTATACCTAGAGGCTCTCGATAATTCAGACTTGTCTACTGTGCTATGCTCATCGTAAATACAAGTGAATGCTTTTAAAACTGGTCTATATTCCGCTGTGCCGGGAAGAATAGCACGACCCCGCCGAGGGTGGCCGGGTAGGCGTACATCATGAGCCGGCGGCCCACATCTCTGTTGAGTTGCAGTGCTGCTATTGCCACTGACACGCCAGGCTGGCTTACCTTTGATGTGTGTGCTGTGCTTTCTTCCCCGCCCTAGATCACTGCCACCGGACACTCGTGAGTCGGATTGGCCTTCCTTGTTTGTCTGAATTTGCATTTCCTGGACAATAATTAGCCGGTATAGCAAGGTAAATGATCACGTTTTGGTCGAAGCGCCCTTAAGCTCAAATTAGCCGGCACAGCAACGTTCCCCTACCAAGATGACAAGTGTGTGGCAGTCGAGGGGTAGGGGAGGGCAGACAAGGCACCTAGCACCCAACTTTGAGAGAACTTTGCATTGGCCCTTTGCTATGCCACAATCTTAGCCATATCCATAGTCACTTCCACAGCCACAGCTGCAGTCATATCCACAGCGACAACCACACCAACAACATCCACGGCCACTATGGGCGTTGCACGAAAAAAAGACGTCAGAATGGCTCTTGTCTACCCCCTGCCGCCGTCCCCGTCTCAAATATGGGGCAGTTGTCGCAACACTGATTGAATGCATGTACAAATATCATTAATATCTCATAATAGCGCAGTATTTCCAAGCCAGAAAATATGGTGATGTTTCAACACTCATCGGCTCATAATGGCCTGAGAAAAATACGTTTTCAAACCTCACTCTCTAATATACGCATCCATTGTAATCCATCCACTGTAACCACCGGAAGAAAAGGACCATAGGGGCATTGTTCGGTGCGGAAAGAAATTTACGACGGTGCTGGTACATACATATGCGCAGTGTATTCTTCTATTCAGACAAAAGACGCTTGTTCCGGTTCCCCAGTGTCCCACTTCTCTCGCTTCTCTCCCACGGCTTCAAACAATTTTTGAGGTTGCATATTGCATGTTTTCAAAGACGATGACACCAATGTGGCGTTGGGGCGCTGTACCGTCGGCACGCATACAACTTTCCTATTAAACTACAAAATATAACATCAATTATTTGGCATTCATGAAATGCGGCCCTAGCGGATGTTCACTAGGCAAATTAATTAATATTAAATATCGGATAAGATTAAGTGCATCATGACTTCAAAGGGGATTTGGTCCCCAAAACCCTTAATTTTCAAAGGTGAAAATAAGTTGTCGGACTGGGCTATCTATTGCAATGACCTAATTGAAACCAAGGCGAAAGTTTTCCAAGGACAACTTGTTCACGGATCAAGCCAAATCGTTCTTCAGGCGCGTTCACTGATTCTCTAACTCATGCATAGCATGCTCACACTGGACCTTTTTGAATAATGTAATGTATTTCGGATCCTCTCGAGTGGCGTTTTGTATTTTTCAGTTGCCGTTACAATAGTGCACTAGAGCACAGACGATGCATGCACGATAACAGCGACTGGCATTACGGTGTTGAGGCAAGCGATGTTCCGAAAACCGGGAGTTTAGGGTTCGGACATGCGCAGCATGACCGAAATCCTCCGTCTAAAAACATTGTAGCCACCTGAGTTCCTCATATCTGGAGGCAGGTTGTTCCACGTCCGGCAAGCTTGCGGTATGAAGGAGTGGCTCGCGAATTATGTGCGGCATCATGGTACCTGGAGCTCACCGTTAACCGTGGCCCTGGTGCTTCGTTGCGACACAGTTGAGCGACAGTTCAGTTAACTGCAAATGAGTTCTGAGCCAGTGCACTCATTCATAATTTTGAAAACTGAGTGAGCATTGGCCTCGTATATGAAGTTCCTCCAATTTGAGCCAGCCTAATTCTTTCAACGTTAGCAACACATTATCTCGTTAGTGCAAGCTGGCGATAATCCTTGTACCGCAGTTGAAGCATTTTTAATGCGCCGTTTCTGGCCTCTGCTACAGCTTCCCCACACAGACACATAGTATCTCACGTGAGGGAACACGAGTCCTCAATTAGCACCCGTCTCGTAATATGAGAAAACGTATGACGCAGCCTAGCGAGTCGAATAAGTGTGTGGTTACACAGATGCACAACAGTGGATACAAGCACATTCCAGGAAAGGTGGAGTCAATTTTCACACCAAGTAATATCGCAGACTTCGTGGGTACTATTTCCAACTTGCCCAGACGAACAGAGAACTCCACAGGCGTATGTTGTCTAGAAGATTGGATAACATCCATCTCAGTTTTGGAGGGATTAACTTTTAGTCAATTTTGAATGAGCCAGTTAAAAGCGACTGTCAGTGATTTATTCAATCGTTGGCTAATGGCTGTGATTTCGTTTCGCTTCCCGGAGTCGAGGAACGGCACATCATCGTCATGCATAACAATTTTGTCGTGTGGGATATGTTGTGGGAGGGTATTGGAGAATATTAGGAACGTAGCCAGGCCCAAGATCGAGCTCTGCACCACATCATGTGCTACAGACAGAGAGCTAGAATCCTTCACCGTTTGCGTGCGACCCTCAAGCCACGCGTGGAACCAGTCTGAGTTGACGCCGTACCATCCAAGCTTGTCCATGAGGCGACTATGTTCCACGCTGTCGAACGCCTGTGAGGTGTCAGCTGTAACCAGTGGAGTGATCTCGCCTTGGTCGATCTTGAGGGTAGCGTGGATGACCATGTACCTAAAGGCTTAAGACTTCAAAATGTTTGCGAGATTGTCATGACTCTTCATGCTGCTACCTCTGTTTTTCTTCTATTGAATGGTAAGTTTTAGTTGGATTAGTTCCATGCTGCCATCTTGAATGGCTGAACCAAATAACACGGTTTATTTTAACGCCACAATGGTGGTACACATCCCATCCACGGCTGCGCTAACTCGCACGCGACGGGATATCACAACATTTTGTCACAGACAGTCGCCTGAAGTGCAGACAGCTTTGTGCTCCGATTTTTTTCTTCTCGCAGCTACCTCAGCCATAATGTGACACTGTTATATTTGTGCTACTTGATATTTCAACGACAATTGCCGGTGAACGAGATGACGAGCCGAAGCTCTCCGGCATCAGTCACAAATTGTTCTTGTCACGCCGTCCTACTGACACCGAATCACTCCACGGCTCGCTGTGACGTCCCTCAGCCTTTTGTCTCGATCCACGGAGATTGACATAGATGGAGGTTGTCTGGATCCACGGATATTGACATATGTGGAGATTGCTGAGTAAGACGGGTTGGATTCCTTTGATACCTTTGATTCCCCAAGTGAACCTTGGTACGTTATTTTAGATGCTGAACCATAAGGTACGCCGCCCCTTGTATCCAGACGGACAAATTATCGCTAAATCCAGCAGAATCCAGGATCTATATTTCATCTTTGATCAGAGACCGACAAGAAATAGCACCACCTGTGGAAGCTTCAGTTGCTTTACTGAGAAATGCTTTAGGATTGAACATCTGAAAATAATATTTCGTGGGGAATACTGTAAGATTCGGATAGGGTGGAACTTCAACCTCTCCACCCTCAATATAATTTGCGCATGATCCTTCCTACCGCATAGTAACTTCGCTCACATGGAACGATATACACATTGTGCTATGTTAACGTTGTGCTCACATGGAACGATATAAACATTGTGTTATGTTAACGTTGTGCTCACATGGAACGATATAAACATTGTGTTATGTTAACGTTGTGCTCACATGGAACGATATAAACATTGTGTTATGTTAACGTTGTGCTCACATGGAACGATATAAACGTTGTGTTATGCGGGATTGCTTTGGATGTTACTTTTGGATTTGATGCATTTCTCTTGGATATTTCATCCAAGTGTTCATCATCTAGATATCCGTCGAAGAAGTTTACCAGACCGACAAACCAAGGTGTTATTACCTAAAGTTTTCTTAGGATCCAGTTTCACAGGTGCCAGTGTATTGAAGAAAACAAAACTTTCGTTCCAGGATTGAGGTCCTACTTCGTTGCCGGCTGCTACTGTGTCCAAGAGCCGGGTCTTACGTTGCTGGTTTCTATAAAATCCGCAGGAGCAAAACCACTTTTTGCGAAGGATCTCTCGGAATCCAAGATCCACGAATAAAGCCCAGTGAGAAATCTGGTTGCCGGTGTTCTTTGGTGCTTCTCCACGAGGACTGCCGCCGCCGTGGCCGCCGTCAGAAGTGGCTCTCCGACTTCCCCCTTCGTGGAACTGACCTGTCCCCAAACGCAAGCTCCCTTTCCATCTCCCTCGTCGTGTTGGCGACTGATGGCAGTTGTTGCGTCCCCAAATCGGCAGGCGAGACATCACTGCGGGGAACGATAGACCGCATCTCTGGCAGCTCAGGCGGAGTAAGAGAGAGAGAGAGAGAGAGAGAGAGAGAGAGAGAGAGAGAGAGAGAGAGAGAGAGAGAGAGAGAGAGAGAGTGAGAGAGAGAGAGAGAGAGAGAGAGAGAGATAGAGAGTGTGTGAGAGAGAGAGATAGAGTGTGTGTGAGAGAGAGAGAGAGAGAGAGAGAGAGAGAGAGAGAGAGAGAGAGAGAGAGAGAGAGAGAGAGAGAGAGAGAGAGAGAGAGAGAGAGAGAGAGAGAGAGAGAGAGAGATAGAGAGAGAGATAGAGAGAGAGAGAGAGCGAGAGAGAGAGAGCGAGAGAGAGAGATAGCGAGAGCGAGAGCGAGAGAGAGAGAGCGAGAGGGGGGGGGTCTGGGAGGGTGGCTCGATGGTCGGAGGTCGGGCGGCAGGTCAGTACTGGTGATCTGATGTCAGGAATGGAATGTCGGAGTCGGAAATAGAAGACGGGATCCAGTCGTGGGAACTTTGACACATTGGAATGTGACGTGTGAATGGGAGCGGATGCAGCTCGCATACAAGGCGATAATTTGCCGTGCACCTGCGTACATTTGCCGCGGTGCCGCCCATGCTTACCGTAACTGTTCAAACGGCCGGACATCAAAGGTCCCTATCCTGTCTCCTTAGCTGTCATGCTGACGGTGCCATGAACCGAACCACTACATTGGCAGGATGTACTCATGGCAGATGTCTCCCAAGGATTTTCTGCAACAAATGGAGTAAGGAGCGAACCTTTCCGACGATAGCAAAGAAGGTGAAAAAGTCAAGTGTGAGAGTTGCAGACCAGGGAATGGTTATTGCAGTGGGACCGCTTCAGCTGGTGTGCGGGTCTGCTGCCCTCAAACCTCAGCAGCAACAGCTGACTGCTATATCTGGTGAACATCTTCACCAACAGCTTGCTTAGACGAACCTACCAACACATATGACGGGCAGCTAACTTGTCATTTCGTGACAGTGGTGACCGACTGTGCTGCTGCTGCTAGCTTCATAGCACACGTCAAGCAAACTCACAAGTCGACAGCTGCCCACGCCCGTCATATGTTTGCGCTGTGAGTGCCGTCGGCCGTGCCGCCATGCATTCGATGCCTGTGCGGGAGAACTTAGCTACGGCTGCCGATTTTTAAATTGGCTCGATCAGAGACGGCCGCAGTTGTTAGATGAATCCCCACCAAGCTGCAATGAGTGGCGCCATATTTCAAACGAAATGGTTATATCAGCGGTGCGGAAACGGAGCCGGCAGATGAACTGCTACACTCCCGGTGTCTACACTCCCGGTGTCTACACTCCCGGTGTCTACACTCCCGGTGTCTACACTCCCGGTGTCTACACTCCCCGTGTCTACACTCCTGGTGTCTACACTCCCGGTGTCTACACTCCCGGTGTCTATTCTCTATCCTCTCTCTCTCTCTCTCTCTCTCTCTCTCTCTCTCTCTCTCTCCTGTTTAACATTTCTTTCGGTTTAACATTTCTTCCTGTTTAACTCTCTCGCCTGTACACAAATACATTCTCTTTGAGGCTCGTTTGGAGGAAATATAGATGGAACAGCTGACACGTCGCCCAATAATGCAATAGCTCTCACACAAGCGCAGTTACGTGGCACTATAAAACGAATGGACCTGATTTCAAGCATGAAACATAAAAATATGTGTTCGATATAGCGATCACAGATTGGGAACAGTGAACTTTCCTCAGGGAAATAAACGTGCTCGCATAAGACAGAAGCTCTATACGGAATTGAAAACTTTGGCTACACAGCTACGTGTGCGGTTGACAAGCTTCAGTTTTTATCGAAATGTTGGTGACAGGTGAAGCATTTCTAGTGCATTCATTAATTTATGTCTTTAAATAATTGTGCAATGGTCAGAAGTGGTGCGCCGCCTTGGTAAGGTTAGAAGTAGCTTCCCTGGCAGCACCTCGACTTCAGAGGACTTCTACCATTTGCCTGATCATAAAGCAGCAGAGCAGCCATGAAGCAGCCTGTCAATCTACGCAGAACTGTCCTCTCTGTGATTGACAGCTGAGCCATTCCTTCACGTTCATTTCTTCACATGGTTGTATAATATTGAATAAGTTACCGGGATGTTGATAGCCCAGCCATGATGTATTCGATATGCAACTCAGCAGCTGGTGGCATGGCTCCTGATGCCTGCAATTCGCACTCATTCTCGTGAAAATTAGACTCCCCGGTGTGGGATTCGCATTTGTTCCTACGTAAAATCGACAACTGAATCCAGATTTCCACTGACGCCTTTGTGCCAGGACCTGATTTCAAGCATGAAACATAAAAATATGTGTTCAATATAGCGATCACAGATTGGGAACAGTGAACTTTCCTCAGGGAAATAAACGTGCTCGCGTAAGACAGAAGCTCTATACGGAATTGAAAACTTTGGCTACACAGCCACGTGTGCGGTTGATAAGCTTCAGTTTTTATCGAAATGTTGGTGACAGGTGAAGCATTTCTAGTGCATTCATTAATTTATGTCTTTAAATAATTGTGCAATGGTCAGAAGTGGTGCGCCGCCTTGGTAAGGCTAGAAGTAGCTTCCCTGGCAGCACCTCGACTTCAGAGGACTTCTACCATTTGCCTGATCATAAAGCAGCAGAGCAGCCATGAAGCAGCCTGTCAATCTACGCAGAACTGTCCTCTCTGTGATTGACAGCTGAGCCATTCCTTCACGTTCATTTCTTCACATGGTTGTATAATATTGAATAAGTTATCGGGATGTTGATAGCCCAGCCATGATGTATTCGATATGCAACTCAGCAGCTGGTGGCATGGCTCCTGATGCCTGCAATTCGCACTCATTCTCGTGAAAATTAGACTCCCGGTGTGGGATTCGCATTTGTTCCTACGTAAAATCGACAACTGAATCCGGATTTCCACTGACGCCTTTGTGCCAGCATGCTACATGATGTTGGTTCCGATCGTTCCTCCTTTAAAACGGTGCCTTCACATCTAGCTCTCATTATACATAGGGGGGGGTCCACAATACCCTGAATTAATTCGAAATGACAAAGTTCGCATTTCGCTAAGTTCTTTCATTTCATCACGTGCAAGATCCCCTGGATATTTCGATGCTGTTCTTTCACTTCATCACGTGTAAGATTCCCTGGATTTTTCGATGGTGTTCTTTATGTTCCGTTTTTAATATTCTTTGAATACGAGAAATTTCTAGGAGCTAAAGGCCATAAGAAGCCTGAATTAGTGGCTCGCACGATTACCGAAATATAATAGGGATTCCTAGTTCCCATATACATCGTAGGACAATATATCACCAATATACTGGTATCGTTCCAGACTGTAGCTCTCAATGCTTTCCAGGAACCACAATGTCGTCGCTTGG
Organism: Ashinkailepas kermadecensis; assembly: GCA_034440615.1. Lineage (NCBI taxonomy): Eukaryota > Metazoa > Arthropoda > Thecostraca > Neolepadidae > Ashinkailepas > Ashinkailepas kermadecensis. The sequence goes on from JAOTOM010003815.1 coordinate 99,275, forward strand.
AACATTTCAGTATATATGATATTTGGAAGTTTTCAGCACTGTGCAAAATGCGTTTGGACTTTGCAGCGCAATTTATAAGTGTAAAATAACGATGTGTGACAATAGTGGCAGCACGACATGTACACTGTCAAATTTGCCACGCTTTCTTCCATAAAAGCGGAAATAATTAGCTGCCAGCATATTACTTCGGTTTTTGCATTTGTTTTCACGCACGTGGTACTTTTGTCCAGCTCTACTACTGCTCAGGTACTGCTGAAACCGTCCAGCAATGAGGGGTAGGTATTTTTTTATTCGACAGGTGCCGGAACTGTAGCTTTTCAGCTCATGATTGCCTGATCATCCTGCTTCCTGATCTGGCCGCTTCTTCCTTTGTTCCTGTTCTTACGTATGGCGGCTCCAGGTGTGATTTAAGGAGGCATGTTTTTTTTCTCAATTGTATTATTTCTGTGAGGATCACGTCACCATTGGTGCAGTCCGCATTACACTGTGTCAACATTTTATACAGGGTATATAACAAGTGAATAAAACTATAAATATAGGTATGTAAGATTTTGATACATCAAAACGCGCCATTTATAGCCTAGCCACCCATATATGTGGCTTCATATAGGAACTTATATATGTGTCTCTTGATTTCGGGCTAAGAACCATTGTACGTGATAACAGTATGCTTTAGAAGATTAGCGGCGTATCTAGGGAGGAATGTTTGTGGGTTTCTTAAAGATACAATATCAAACTGAAGGTGTTTTCTAATGTAAATAGCATCGGGGATCAATCCCATTCGTATTTCTGTTATTTTGCTTCGTGGTGATAACAGGGGGGGGGGGGGGATTTTGTTGACAATCAGCATTTTCGTTGCTTGCGTTGCCGTCAGAGTTACCATCTGGACTCATTTGATTCGTCTGATATGTACTGGGTGTAATTGATAAATGGAAATTATGGTATATAGTTATAACCAGTAGTGGTTCCTCGCAGGTAAGATTGGAGGTGTGCCAAGTTCTATAAACCGGAGTGTAGGTGCATCCAGCTAACCCCAAAAGGCATCCATATATTTTCGCCAAATATCCTCCTTCCCTTTACCCCACCCTAGTTCTCGCCAATGATTGACTTATCGAAAATGGTGTCATCTTGCACACCTTCCAATATCAGTAGAAGCCCTCTAATCATGGATATTTCATATTTTAGCAAGAGACATGTGCGTCACATACCCCCAATTTTCTCGTCTTTGTGTCAGCTTAGACCGCTGTGAGATGTTTATGGGAAGCAAGATATCCATTGATAGTAGCTTCATAGTTCATGCATGGTATTAGGATGACATTCTAATGGGAAAAAATCAAATATCCTGAGCATCCCTATTTTGGATGCCCGAAACCGTCCTCGTTGCTAAGAAACACATTACAGGTCAATAATAGGTAGCAGTACCACAAAAGCCGCCTCAGCTATCGCAAGAGGCAATCCGAATATCGTTTTGTTTAACCATAAGCGATCAATGCACAATACAAACACAAGCCCACCCTTGTGTCATTCCTAACCAAGCTCTCTCACTGAAATGTACATTTATTATTTGTAGGTGGTAGAGCTGGCCTTACAGGGAATGAACGGACTTCATTAGCCCTATGTGGTTGACTGTGAAAAAGGGCCTCGGAATGTGACCTGTCACGTCTCCTTGAAACTTGAAACTTGAAATAATGTCCGGACACCAGCGATCATGGCGTAGCTTTAGTACTTTCACAAATAGCAGCGAATTCCCGTTTTTTCTGGTTCAATCTGGTTCCTTCATAAAAAGCATGAAGCCATGCTCCTATTTTTCGCTCTCGCAAAATCCTTGGGTAGGTCCCTGTTCCTTATGGCCCACTCGCAAATGCGAATTGAATACTATGTCTCCTTCAACTGGGTTTTATGGCAACATGATTATCCTAGATGAAGAGTTTTGGTGGTTATTTTCCATACTGTCGACATTGCTCATGGATGAAGATTTCGAAGGAGGTGGTTCAAAGCCATATATGCTCCAGAGGTCGGGAAGAATATCAGGAGTTTTAGATGATTCTACAATCCGCCTAGCTCATTTATGAACCATGCCCTTAGGGTTTATTTAGATTGAAGCCGTCTGGGCCGTCGGAAGCTCAATGGTTAAGCTAAGCGTCTGGCACGCCAGAGATACGGGGTTCGATTCCCCGCGATGCCCGCCGTTCCTGCCGAAGTGAGCGGCAGGCGACGCCATATGGCCTCAGCTGTTGAGTGCGTCGTAAAAGCCACAATCCAGTTTGAAGCCGTCTTGTATCAGTGTGGAAGCTTCGGGTATTTTGTGTTCGTGCCATGTACTGTGTTTTCCGGCCAAGAAGTGGCTAGGGCGATGCGAGGTGAGAAATTGCATTTGTTTTTTTTGTAATCGTAATGGTCTTTGAGCAAAACAAATTCGCCACAGGCTCTCTTTATTGGATGGCATCATAACAAACTCGCCCATCTCTGTCGGCAGAACCAGAGTGAGTTTCTGCAACTACAGTCCTCACACATTTATCATATGTTCGATTAAAGTAAACAGGCCTGCCTCAGTTAACACCGTGATATAGTCACGTTCTTTCGGACGAGTGGATACCTCGGAACTGACCCTTGACCTTGGTGAGGTCGACTGGGTCCAGGTCACTGGTCACATCTCAGTAACTGACAAATGGGACGCCCTGCTGAGATTGCTGACACCTATTCTCGACGACCACCTGCCACTCAGAAACATCAAAATTCGGAACCCAACAGCACCACATGTTAGCGAAGCTACCAAACAGCTCATGCATCGATGAAATGTAGCTTTGCACTTGCAAGATAGAAACACATACAAAGTACTTCACAAACAAGTTCGCTCAGCTATTAAAGCTGACTGTAGGGACGAGATTAGCGGAAAGATAGCTCAGAAAGGCCCATCAGCTGCGTGGCGTGCTATCAAGCCCATTATCGACACAAAAAAGGCTCTCACAGAGTTCAACATCAGGTCCTACCTGAACAGCTAAATCAATACTTTGTTTGTGTCGGATATAAAGTATCAGCAGAAGTCAAACGCCAGGCAAACATGCCTGGACACACACCTCCCAGTTGCCGGCTATCGCGCATCTCTACCAGTTCCTATAAAGTATCACCCATATCCCTCGAACAGCTAGCCAAACTTGTCATGGACATGAGAAGCACAGGCGCTTGCGGACCCGACGGGATCTGTATTAAGGTTATCAGATTTCTG